>JACXGM010015706.1:0-21368 GCA_016801145.1 Umbra pygmaea
CATGAAATGTTGTCTCCTCTTTTCATTTCGTTGATAGCATGCCATGGTTATCGACACCAGAAACTCTACAATCCTTCCCAGGAGAGGAGCCTTGCTCAAGATCAACCAGGTGTGTAGGTTTATTTTCGCTACCTGGTGTTCCAGTTATGTTACTCTTCCTACTGAAATCAAATCCCTTTTTGAACTGATAGCACACTGAACTGACACATGGTTGTGTTGTTGCAGGAGTTAGCTGGATACACTGGAGGAGATGCCAGCTTCCTCAAGGAGGACTTTGAGCTCCAGTTTAATAGACGTCTTATCTGGGAGTCTGTAAGTGTAAAATTAACTGTACAGTATTTCTCTACACACAATAGTGCTACATTTAGAACAGGTGATAGATTAAGAAAAGCCCATTTAAAAAAAGGCTTTTAAAGAGATGTGATTCCAAATCCTTCTAGTGATGATGACTGATCAGCCCATCTTCCTCTTATTCTCCAGGTGCTCTCTGCTTCTCTATGGGGGGGTTGCCTCCTACCCATTGGAGAGCAGCCAACTTCCATCGCTGACAGGTTAAACAACACCTCTCTGTTTCTCATTGTCACTGTAAAACTGTGAATATCACCACACAGTCTGTCAATTCTATATTGTTTTCCTCAACAGTTGGATAGGGTTGTATTAGACTGCTGAAAAAAATTAAGGGAATTTGAAATTATCATAGAATAACACCAAGTCAATTAAACGTTAGGGATATTAATCTTTCCAGTTAGGAAAGTGACAACAGCTGCACTGGAGAGACAACAGCAAGACAACCCCCGAAAACAGAATGTTTATGTTCCGTTGTGGGAGGAGGAACAGGAGGAGCCATACAAAATTACCTCCACCTGTACTTACAGCCCAGCCCCATGCAGCTCGATTAACATTGGGTTCTTCCTGGTGTAGGACAATGCCCAGCCTCATGTGGCCAAAGTATGTAGGGAGTTCCTGGATGATGAAGGCATTGGTGCCATTAACTGGCCCTCACATTCCCCAGACCTGAATCCAATTGAGAACCTTTGGGACATTATGTATAGGTGCATCTGATGCTGCCAAGTAGCGCCACAGACTTTCCAGGTGCTCACTGATGCCCTGATCCAGGTCTGGGAGGAGATCCCCAGGACATCATCCTTGTCTCATCAAGAGCATGCCCAGACGTTTTTGGGATTGCATGCAGTCACATGTGGGCCATACACACTACTGAGTGACATTGAGTTGCCCTTCACCACGGCGTCTCTAGAGTCTTTCACGTTTGTCACATGTGCTCAGAGTGAAATTGCTCTAATCTGTGAAGAGAATGAGGTGCCAATGGCAGCCAATGGCACATAAGGCACTACGTTAAATTACATCAGATGGGTTTCCTTTAAATATTTTTGTTTTAATCAGAAAAGAAAGTGGAGAATGACTTTATTTTTGTTTCCTGAAAATGACCTGGATTTGAACCCACACGGTTCCGTTACCAGAAGCTATTGCTTGACCAGCCTATAAATACCTCATGGTCTCTTCCTGTCTCTTAGGTTCTATCTCGGGGGTCCGACTAGCGTCAGGGGATTTAGTATGTACAGCATGGGCCCTCAGAGTGAAGGTGAGTCATTCCCCTTCATCCCACTGTCTGTTTCAAGGCTTTAAGGTGGGATACGTTGGTTGTCACATCATGTTTGGTTTTATTGTTGGTGTGACAGGCGACTACCTGGGAGGTGAGATGTATTGGGCCGGAGGGGTCCACCTCTATACTCCACTGCCCTTCCGTCCAGGCAAAGGGGGATTTGGAGACCTCTTCAGGACCCACTTCTTCCTCAATGCCGGGAACCTGTGTAACCTTAATTATGGTAGGTGTTTAAAAATGAAGTTAGTTCTATTATCAATGGAATTCTGCTGTCGCATGTTTTGTGATCATACCGCACAAATGAACCCATGTTTATATTAATCAGATGGAGAAATCAAACTAAAATACTTTACTTCTTTATCACAGCTATTAAAAATTAATGCAACACCATCCAAACAATGGAAATTTAATGGAAACACGAGGAAGAATTAGCATTGTTTGCACATAATTGTATGTGTATTTTACAGTATATTTGATATAAATGAAAGTTTGATAGTGATGCTTGTATAGATGTCAACCCCAATATACATCTCTAGAAAAAAATAAGAAACCACTGCAACATCATCAGTGTCTAAGTTTTACTATTGATTGATACAGTTGTGCTCAAACATTTGCATACCCCTGAAAAATTGGCAGTAGATGTATCATTTTCAAAGAAAACATGAGTGAGCAGGCAAAACATTCATATTCAACTGTAGGTCATACAGTGACCGGAAAGTATTCACAGCACTTAACTTTTTGTTATGTAATCCTTTTTCCAAAATGGATTAAATGTATTATTTTCCCCAAAATTATAATTCAAACAATTATACCCCATAATTACAATGTGAAAGAAGTGTGTTTGAAATCTTAGCAAATTTATTACTAATAAAAAATAAAAAAGCACCTACATAAGTATTCACAGACTCTGCTCAACACTTGTTGTAAGCACCTTTAGCAGAAATTACAGCCTCAAGTCTTTTTGAGTATGATTCTACAAGCTTGGCACACCTATTTTTGGGCAGTTCTTCCCATTCTGTTTCAATCGCGTTCAATTGTGGTCTCTGTTTGGGCCACTCAAGGCGATTCACAGAGCTGTCTTGTAGCCACTCCTTTGTAAACTTGGCTCTGTGCTTAGGGTCGTTGTCTTGTTGGAAGATGAACCATCGCTCCAGTCTGAGGTCCAGAGTGCTCTGAAGCAGGATTGCAAGGATGTCTCTGTATATTGCTGTATTCATCTTTCCCTCGATCCTGTCTAGTCTTCCAGATCCTGGTGCTGAAAAACATGCCCACAGCATGATGCTGCCACCATGCTTCACTGTAGGGATGGTATTGGCCAGGTGATGAGCGGTGCCTAGTTTCCTCCAGATATGAAGTTTGTCATTCAGGCCATCTTTGTTTCATCAGACCAAATAATTTTGTTTTATTGTCTGAGTGTCCTTCAGGTGCCTTTTGGCAAACTCCCCTCTACCATAAGCCTAATTGGTGGAGTGCTGCAGAGATGGTTGTTCTTCTGGAAGCTTCTCCTCTCTCCACAGAGAAACACTGGAGCTCTGTCAGAGTGGCAATCGGCTTCTTGGTCACCTCCCTGACTAAGGCCCTTCTCCCCAATCACTCAGTATGGCCAGGCGGCCAGCTCTAGAAAGTGTCCTTTTGGTTCCAAACTTCTTCCATGATGGAGGCCACTGTGCTCATTGGGACTTTCAATGCTGCAGATGTTTTTATATACAGGTGTGTGCCTTTCCAAATCATGTCAAATCAACTGAATTTACCACACATGGACTCCAATCAGGTTGTGGAAACATCTCAAAGATGATCAGTGGAAACAGGATGCACCGTAGCTCAATTTGAGTGTCATGGCAAAGGCTGTGAATACTTATGTACATGCGCTTTTTTTTTTTTTATTTTTAATAGGATTGCTAACTTAAACTTTCTTTAACATTGTCATTCTGGGGTATTATTTGTAGAATTTGGAGTGAAAAATTTAATATAATATGTTTCAGAATAAGGGTGTAAAAAAGTTAAGTGCTGTGAATCCGGATGCTCTGTAACAGAATGGCACAATCATAACAGAATACTTGGCAACAAAGAAAATAATGAAATTATCCCTGTTCAAAAGTCTGCATTTTGCACGAACTGCACGTTTAAGATTTCCCCAGTGTGGATCAATGATAAGGTAAGGAGACTGTGATGCCCACTTCAGAACCTTTACCTTTTTCTTCTGTAAACACTGGATGGTCCATTTGGCTTTGTACTTAGGGTCATCCAATGTGCAGCTTTTGTGCAGAAGAATTTAACTTGTCTGCCAGTATTTTCGGATAATATGGTGCATTCATCTTGCCATACATTTTCACAAGGTTCCCCGTGCCTGACAAAGCTCTTGTCAAGCCTTAACATAACTATCTAACAAGAGCACAGACACACCCAAAACATCAGTGAACCACCTCCATGCTTCACAGTGGGGATGGTATTCTTTTCACTATAGGCCTTGTTGACCCCTCTCCAAACGTAGCGCTGATGGTTGTGACCATAATCCTCTATTTTGGTCTCATCACTCCATATTAGTGTGTTAATAGCTGTGAGGCTTGTCAACATGTTGTCGGGCATATTGTAACAGCTTTTTGTGGCACTGGCGCAGAAAAGGCTTCTTTCTGGCAACTTGACAATGCAGCTAATTTTTGTTCAAGTATCGTCATAATGTTCTCCTTGAAATAACCACACCGTCTTTTTCCAGAGCAGCCTGTATATATCCTGAGTTTACCTGTGGGTATTTCTTTGTATCCCCAACAATTCTTTTGGTAGTTTTGGCTGAAATCTTTCTTGGTCTACCTGACCTTGACTTTGTATCCAAAGATCCCTGAATCTTACACTTTTATTTGTTATTTCTCTCTAATCCTGCCTTGTCAGCAGCTCCACAACTAACTTGTACAGATCTGTGGGGGTTAATACAACCACATGTCACTTGAGCAGAATCTTCCACTTTTTAATAAGTGATTGAAAAGTACTGACTGGCATTTGCAAGGCTTTGGATATCTTTTTATATCCTATATCGGCATTTCTTTTGACAGTTCTTTTCTGCTCCCCATGGCTCAGTATCTAGCCTGCTCAGTGCAATTGAAAATGTTAGAGGTTCGGAAAGGTATCTTTGTCATTTTAACCTGTGTGTCACCTTGTGTGTCTGTAACAAGGCCAAACATTTAAGGGTATGCCAAGTTTAAGGGTATGTCTTTTGATCAGAGCCCTTTGGGAGATTTCTGTTATCAGTATGGTTTACAATGGAGCCAAACAACTATGTGATAATTAATGGCTTCATTTGATCACTGTCCTTACATTACAGTCAGATTTCTTTGCATGAACAGTCATACTCTCAAAATGTATGTGTTTGTGTAAAATGAACATTTTGTTTTAGTGCATAAACTACTGACAACATTTTCCCAAAATTCTTAACAAAAATATTGTAATTCAGAGCATTTATTTGCAGAAAATGTCAACTGGTAAAAATATAAAAAACAATGAAGTGTTGTCAGACTTTGAATAATGCAAACAGAATAAGTTCATATTCATTTTTCAACAACACAATACTAATGTGTTTACTAAGTAAGAATTCAAAAATCAATATTTGGTAGAATAGTAATCATAAAAGTATAATATGAAAAATAGGCTTTCATGTGCCTTGGCATGCTCTCCACCAGTCTTTCACATTGATGTTGGGTGACTATGTCACTCCTGGTGCAAAAAGTCAAGCAGCTCAGCTTTGTTTGATGGCTTGTGACCATCTTCCTCTTGATCACCTTCCAAAGGTTTTCAATAGTGTTGAATTAAGACTTTTTTAAAGTTTTAATTTAATTTAATTTAACCTTTAACCAGGTAAGTTGACTAAGAACAATTTCTTATTTACAGCAACGACCTGGGAGCAATTAGGGTAAAGTGTCTTGCCCAAGGACACAACAACATTTGACTCAGTCGGGAATCGAACTGGCAACCTTCTGACTACAAGTCTGACTCCCTACCCACTGACTAACTGTGGAGATGATTATGTGCAAATACCCCATGGGGTATGACTAAGGCACTGGGCATAAGTGGTCACGGACAGTGTGCGAGTGAGGAGAGTCTGCATGTACAGTTATTGGGCAGTAGCTCTGACAGTCATTCTTGTAATGTATTGAGGAAAAGGGTGTTCTCAAGTTTCTGAGTCTTAGTAGTTCATTCCCGTCGTTAGCAGCTGCGTACTGGAAGAAGTGGCGCCAAAGGAGATATGGCCTTTTTGGGGTGACTGAAAGGATGTATCTGTTTGAGTGCAGGCTGTGGGTGGATGTGTCAGTTTTGTATGGTGTGGTGTGCTGGAAATGGTGTGCATGTGCTTCCATAGAAATATGAACCCAATCGGCCACATGGTGGCGCTGTAATTAAGGCTTCAAAATGTAAACTTTGAAAAGCCACGCCTCTCACACCATAAGTCCGATTTACTTGAAATTTCTCACACAGGTGCAGCTCAGTGTGCTCTACAAAAAAGCCTCAAGGACCATTAAGGTCCGTCTACACCATTTTTAATTTTTTGAAAAACACATTTTTGACACCTCCTACACCGTAGCTCCGATTGCCACCAAAATTTCAGGGAATCATCAATAATATTAACCATGAATAAACCATGTCGATATCTCAATTACTTTTAAAGTTATTGACCAATGAACTTTGAAAGGGGTGTGGTTCTGGACATTAATGAACACAAATGAGCAACCGTATGGCCAATCATCACAAATTTCACAGGATGTCTTCAGATAAGTGCCCCAGATATACCCAGACAGTTTCATACATGCACCACCAGGGGGGCGCTACAAGTGCAAGATAGGTGAGTAGCAATACACAAATGGTACTATTAATTGCATTTTCATTCTCCAATCATGAAATATCGCTCAGGACATGTCCTCATAAGTAACTTAACCATGCCCTGCACGTTTTAATTAAATTGACCACTTAGGGGCACTTTAAATGTATAATAACTACACGTGGAATGACACAAATCAATCTATAGATCATAAAATGTTTGTCCAATTGTTACAAAACTTGCAGAATATGTTTTATTACAATGTTGAACCACAGGTGTGAAATATTCTGCCATTTTAAATATTTAGAAAAAACATTTTTGACATTCTTCTACACCATAGCTCTGATTGCCACCAAATTTTCAGTGAATCATCATTGGATGAAGCTAATTAAGAGTTGGATAAAACATGTCAATATCTCAATTACTTTTCAAGTTATGGACCAATGAACTTCGAAAGGGGCATGGCTCTGGACATAAATGAACACATCAGCAACCGTAGGGCCAATCGTCCAAAACTCACAGAATATGTTTAGATAAGTGCCCCAGATATACCTATACAGTTTTATATATATACATGCACCACTAGGTGTCGCTACAAGCACAAAATAGGTCAGTAGCATTACACAAATTGTACTATTAATCATATATTCAATCTCCAATCATGACAAATCTCTCAGGATCTATCATCATAAGTAACTGAACCGCGCCCTGCATTTCTAATTCAAATTGACTACTAGGGGGTGCTTTCATCTCCTACTCTGTAGCTCTGATTGCCACCACTTTTTCAGTGAATCATTATTGGATCAAGCTTATTTGAAGTTGAACAAAACATGTCAATCTCAATTACATTTGAAGTTATTGACCAATCAACTTTGAAAGGGGTGTGGCTCTGAACATAAATTAATACAAATCCGCAACCGTAAGGCCAATCATCACAAAACTCACACGATATGTTCAGATAAGTTCCCCAGATATACCCAGACAATTTCATATACATTAACCACTTGGGGGCGCTACAAGCGCAAGATAAGTGAGTGGCAATACACAAATGTTACTATTAATTCCATATTCATTCTCCAATCACGACAAATCTCTTAATAAGTAATTAAACCAGGCCCTGCAAGTCTCATTCAAATTGACCACTAGAAGGCGCTTTAAATGTATAATAACTGCACGTGGAATGACAAGCTAATGGTCTTAGCTTTATGATCTTAAGCTATAGATCATAAAAATGATAGGATATGTTTTATAACAATGTTGAACCTTGTGTGAAATTACTTTGAAGTCGCTATTTAGAAAAAAGGGTTGAACCTGTAAATCGCCGCTTGTGGCTATATTTATTATTATTATTATTATTACATTGTAGCGGTTCTATTCTTCACAGTTTAGCACTAATTTCGATCTGCACTTTACTGAACTATGCTCACATTTGCACCTAGACCAACCATTACCAGATCTGGATGTGGATCAACACCTCAGCCTTTTAAGCTCTGCTTGGTTCAAGGTTGTAAATGTAACTGCTCCCCTAAAGCCTCAAACGTGCAAACCGAAATCTGAAATGTCACAAAACTCTGACACTCGTCACTAAAGACAAATCTGTAGAAAGGCTGAACATAAATGGAAATTGGACAGGCTACAGGTCTCACTCCACATGTTCAAAGACTCTAACTGCATACCAGAATGCTGCAAAGTCTGCAAAAGCAGCTTATTTCTCAGATTTTATTGAATCTAACCACTCCAACCCCAAGGTCCTGTTTTCAGTCAATCAACCTGTTATAAACCCTTCTGTTAACACATTTTCTGTTGCCTCAGAAGCTCTATGTGACGACTTCCTAAGATCTGTTATTAACAAAATCACTAAATTACAACTTAGTGTCTGTCCTAATTCATCTATCCCTCCGATCTCGACAACTGTTGCTGGCTTTTGGGAGGTTTTTGATCCTATCAACCTCGAGTCACTGAAGTACATGATTGTCAAGCTCAAACCGTCATTCTGTCCTATTGATATTATCCACCCGAGATGCTTATCATTTAGTCAGTTGGGCCAGGTATGGGGTGTCTTATCAATAAGTGTCTTAAAACGGGCTCTGTTCCTGCCAATCCTAAAATGGCCACGGTCACACCTCTGCTTAAGACGCCTTCACTAGATCCCTCTGTTTCTAAAGATTTTTCGATCTATTTCTTTTTTACCTTTAATTTCTAAACTATTAGAGAACTGTGCTAGATCAACTCAAACAATTCTTGTCAAATAATTGTATTTTTGAGGTTTTTCAATTAGGCTTTAGGTCTGCCCATAGCACTGAGTCCGCCCTCCTGAGAGTGCTAAATGATATTTATCTCTCTACTGATTCCAGAGACACTGTTGTCCTTGTTCACCTAGATCTCTCGGTAGCTTTCGACACCATTGACCACCCTACTCTCCTAGCTAGACTGGAGTCCTGGGTGGGTCTAAGGGCATCGGTTCTGACATGGTTTCAGTCATACTTGTCTGACAGAAAGTTTTCAGTAAAGATGGGCAACTTCTCCAGCTCCATGGCACCCCTCACCTTTGGGCTTCCGCAGGGCTCTATCTTGTACCCCTCTTTATTTTCTCTCTACATGCTACCTCTGGAAACATGGTGTTTCATTTTTATGCGGATGACACCCAAATTTACATCCCTAAAGAGAAACAACCCTGCAGCGCTAAACTCTCTTCTGCTATGCTTAGAAGAGGTGAAAGCATGGTTAGCCCAAAATTTCCTCCTTCTAAAAGAAGAGACTACTGAGGTTATTGTTTTTGGCCTAGATGAAAATTCTCAGCACCTAATCCCTGAGCTAGAGAGCTTATCAGCTTTTAAATTCACAGGACTGCGGAACTTTGGTGTTCTTTTCGACCAGTTTCTAAAATTTGATAAACACATTTAATCTGTAATCAGCTCTAGTTTCTACCAACTTCGAATACTGTCTAAAATTAAAGGCTTTCTCACTCCAAAAACTCTAGAAATGGCTGTTCATGTATTTATCACATGTCGGCTAGATTACTGCAATTCTTTATATTGTGGTATATCAAGTGTCCAAAACGTCCATCTTCAGTTAGTCCAAAACGCTGCTGCCAGACTCATCCATAAATGTCGGAAATATGACCATATCTCTCTGATTCTCAAATCTTTACACTGGCTGCCAATTCGACAGAGAATAGATTTTAAAATGTACTCCTTGTTTTTAAATCTCTACATAACTTAGCCCCGGTCTATCTCTCTGAACTTGTCCATCCTTACACTCCGTCCCGAAGCCTAAGATCTCATGATCATGCTTTGCTAGTAGACCCTCGTGTTAGACTTAAACGTAGAAGTGAGCGTGCATTTGCGGTAGCAGGGCCACGACTCTGGAACTCCATGCACCTAGAGATTAGAACGCCCCTTACCTTGTCTGTCTTCAAGTCTTTATTAAAAACCCACCTGTTCTCATTAGCATATTAACCTCCTTTTCTGTCTGATTTTACCTTTCTATTTTTAGCCTACGTTTTATACTGTTTTCATTCTTCAGTCTTTTGCAGTTATTGTAATCTGATGATGTCCTGCTACTCCTGTTTTTAGGCTGCCCTTTATTTGTGTTGCTTTGTGTCGTGACACAGGTATTTGTGTTACTTTCTATTTTAGATATGTGACTTTTCTGTAAAGCATTTTAGTCAGGCTAGTGCCTGTTGTAAATGTGCTATATAAAGAAAATGAACTTGAACTTGTTATAAAGGAACAGATATTCCTCTGTGTTTTCCAGTCCTCAGGCTGGTCTATTCAGGCTTTGTGTGTTTTCCTCCCTCCAGGTGACGGACCTGGAGCACACTTGAGAAAGCTGGCAGAGTGTATCCGTTGGTCCTACGGTGTGGGAATCGTCATGCGACTCGGAAACATCGCCCGACTAGAGCTTAACTACTGCATTCCCATGGGCGTCCAGAGCGGAGACAGGTAACCGATAATCTGCCCATCATGTTGTGTACCCATTACATAGTAGATTACAGTTGGTTACTTCACAGACATGAATCAGCGCTACATTTTACTCTCATTCACCATATTGGGCAAACCCAAACAGTACTGAACTGTGCCCTAATAAAGCTCAGTATTGTAAAAAATGAAGTAACCTGTAAAATGTACCTTTTGGTGTTCTTTGTTTAGGATATGTGACGGGGTCCAGTTTGGAGCTGGAATCCGGTTCCTGTGATGTCCCCCTATGATCCTGCTGCTTTGACTTGTGTAACACGAGGATGTGTGTTCGTTGGTTTTAGCGAATAAGACATGCCCTAATGGGGTCACTCGCAGCACGACGCAGGCTGCCTGAAATGCTATGGCTACTACCATCTAACTTTTGTAAAATGAACAAAGCCGCAAATGAGGATTTTCCATTTTCAAATTTTTATGTACAGCAAGAGCCTCCAATGCTAAGGACGTGGGAACATAACAAGAGGAAAACGATATGAGTCAGATTTAAATGTGGTTTGGATTTTTGTTTCCTTTTGCTGTTATGTGTCTTAATGTCATTGATTTCTACCTTCCAGTTGATTTAGCTTGGTGTATTGAAGTACAACAGATTACAAAATATATTTGTCAATTAGAGAACAGACCAGTGTGTATGAAGTGGCTCTTAAGTATTAGATCCTGAAATTATATTGGATTTATTTCCGAGGGTTTGCCACTGATCAACAAAACCATACATAATGTCAAAATGACAAAATCTACAAATTGTTCTAAAGTAATTAAATTAAATTGTGTATTACAAATACGAAACACAAAATAATTGATTGCATAAGTGTTCACCCTCTTAGCCAATATAGTGGAACCTTCAGCAGCAATTCAAGCCATAAGTCTATATGGATAACTTTATACCAGCTTTGCACATCTAACTGGACACAGCAAATTTAGCCCAATTTCTTCAAAATAGCTTAATCTGTCAGGTTGAATGGGGACCTTCAGTAAACAACAATTTTCTACTCTTCCCAGTTGGCTTTTCGGTCTTGGCTTTGATTGGGCTAGTATAGGTCATTGAGCCCTTTGTTTTTAAGCCACTCCACTTTGGCTGGTGGGTTTTTTGGGGTCAATTTTACTGGAAGATTAATCTTCTCCCAATTCACTGGTCTCTTCAAGATGTTTCCTTCCAGGATTTCTCTGCACTTTACTGCATTCATTTTGCAATCTATTCATTCGTTTTCAAGGCCCAGACTCATAGAAATATCCCCATAGCATGATGCTGCCACCACCATGCTTCACATTTTGGAGTGTTATGCCTGCAGTATACTTAACGCACCCGCCCGTGGATTTTGAGTGCACGAGCCAAGGGCGCGCACCACTTTTTTTTGTGGCGTGCGTCAAAACTGAAGCACGAAGCATGGACGAGTTCGAGGACACAGTAAACAATTCATAATAACACAGTTACTGGTTCATAATAATACTGTAAATGGTTCATAACAACACTGTTAAGATATCCTAGCCACTGTTGACTTTAACGTCAATGCTGCTGCCAGTTCTGCCATCATTTCACTTTTACTTCTTCTAGTTCGTGAAAATATCAAAGTCGGTAGTTGCGACACCTCAGTTGCGACACCTCTGTTCAGGAGAAGACTGCAACTTGTGTCTCTAGGACCATGCACGAGTATATGGTTACGGCGCTCCCATGACATCACAGTGGCTAAGATTATCTTAACTGTGTTTGTTATTATGAACGATTTACCGTTTTATTATGAACCTTTGACTTTGTTATTAGGAATTGTTTACTGTGCACTCAAACTCGTCCTTGCTTTCTGTTTCCGCTTTGGCCGCGCTGCTGAAAAAAGTGGTGCGCGCCCTTGGCTCGCGCGCTCGAAATCCCCGCACCAGCAAAATCTACGTCATTTTGATGTCCCTTTGGCGCGTGCCTGGTCGGGTGCGTTAAGTATACTGTAGGCATAACTCCTTTAGAGTTACCATATGGCTCTGGATGTCCTCCCTGACCAGTATCCTTTTCATATGCCTACTCAGTTTTGAGGATGGTCTTTTCTAGACAAATTCATACTTATTCATATATTTTCTCAATTTCTTAATGTCACTTACTATGTTCTAGGGCAAGGGTATTCAACTCTAACCCTACGGGGTCCAGAGCCTGCTGGTTTTCTGTTCTACCTCAACATTAATTGGACTAACCTGGAGTCCCTGGTCTAAATAAGTCTCAGATTAGAGGGTTGCAGTGAAAACATGGAGTGGATCTGGCTTCGATGTCCAGAGTTGAATACCCCCGTTCTAGGGTATATTCAATTATTTAGAAATGTTCTCTGTCCTATATAGTTTTTGTTAGGAATTGTAATAACAAAATGTGGAACCTTCCTGATGCAGGTGTATTAAACCATTCCACTAATTGTGATTTGTAAAGACATTTGGTTGTGCCACAGTAAATGTGAGTGTCATAGCAAAGGGGTGAATAATTATGGAATTTTCTGTTTTGAGTTTGTACATAATTTTAAACAATTTGAAGAATGTATTTGTCATTTTTACATCATGAGCTTTTTGTGTTCATCAGATGCAAAAACCCCTGATTAAGTAAATATTTTGAGTTGATGTTGTAAGACAATAAAATTTGAATACGTCTGAGACACTGTAAGTCACTAGACACCAGAGTTAGACTCAAGTCACTTGAAGTTGCACTTAAGTCACCAATAAATTGACTTGAATTGCAATTTGTTCAAAAGACGTTTGACTTGAATCATTGGACTTGTTCCTTGGACAGTAAATAGAACAGATAAAACTAAGGAAAAAAACCTGCCTTCACACCTTGTTCTGATTAGGCTCTGAGTTTGACAGCTGAAGCATTTAAAGTTAAAAGTCACCTAGATAATGTTAGCGACAGTTCTCCTCAGAGCAGTGAATGGGAAGTGAACAGCCAAAACCTTAAACTTCTTGTGCTACTTGAAGGGACACAGTGAGAGGTTAGTCAGACTTAGTCAGCAATTAACTAACATAATGTTACATTACAGTTGTGCTCAAAAGTTTGCATATCCCTGAAAAATTGGTAATAGGCCTAGATGTACAATTTTTTAAGAAAATTTGAGTGAGCAGGCAAAACAATTCCTTTATTATTTCTCATGGAATTCATATTTAACGGCAGGTCATAACAGAATGGAACAATTTTAAAACAAAACATGGCAAGAAAGAAAATAATGACTTGACCCCTGTTCAAAAGTTTGCATACCCTCAGTTCTCAATATGGTGTATTGCCCCCTTTAGCATTAATGACAGCGTGCAGTCATTCATGATAGCTGTCTATGAGACCCTGCATTCTTGCATGTGGTATAGCTGCCCATTCGTCTTGGCAAAATGCCTCCAGGTCATGCAAAGTCTTTGGTTGTCTTGCGTGAACCGCACATTTGAGATCTCCCCAGAGTGGCATGACGATAATAAGGTCAGGATAATGAGGCTCTAACCACTTGAGGGTCAAGATTCCCTGTGCCTTTAGTGCTCACACCCCCCTAAAACATCAGTGAGCCACCACCATGCTTCACAGTCGGAATGGTATACATTTCACTATAAACCTTACGACCATAAAGCTCTATTTTGTTCTCGTCACTCCAAATTGCAGTGTGCCAGAAGCTGTGAGGCGTGTCAAGGTGTTGTCAGGCATATTGAAACTTTTTTTTGTTGCACTGGTGCAGTAAATGCTTCTTTCTGGCAACTAGAGCATGCAGATAAAGTATCGTCAGGGCTGTTCTAGCAGGGGGGCAAACACGTTCACCTGGCAACACCATATTATGTCAGCAACATAAACCCTTTTTTTTGCTTTTCAAAATAATAGCACTCGTAATTCATTACAATAATCATTGTTAATTCATTGCATAGATAGTTGGTGGGTCATTGGTAGGTTTTGTTCAGGTAGGTGTCAGAACATAGCATTTGGGGCTGTGTAGCCACAGACCAGTCAGGGTGCCCATGCTGACACCTGACCACTACCGAAAGCACCTACAATGGGCATGTGATCCTTTACAGCACGTGGATAGCCGGGTGCGTGGACGTCACTTACCTGGGGCACCAGGATGCATTATGGGAAGAAGGCAAGCCGGCGGAGGCGATGTGATGCTGGGAAACCATAGGTCCTGCCATTCATGTGGATGTTACTTTGACTTATACCACCTACCTAAAGCATTGTTGCAGACCACATTCACCCTTTCATGGAAACTGCTGATGGCATTGGCCTCTTTCAGCAGGATAATGTGCCCTGCCACTAAGCAAACATGGTTCAGGAATGGTTTGAGGAACACAACAACAAGATCAATTTGGCCTACAAATTCCCCAGATCTCAATCAAATCGAGTGGGATGTGTTGGTATGGCTTTACGGTACGAATCAACTTATCCTTGCAACACTTCTGCTGTGCCGCACTCCATTCTATCCGTATGGATCCACTTGTCCGTGCGACAATTATGTTGCGCCGCACTCCACTTTATTCCTATGGGTGACGTCAAGCGACTTTAAAGTGCATGCAAAGCATTATGGGAAGGCGGAAGTCGGCACACCATTTGAGAAAATGTTGCGTGTCAAAAAAGCTGGCCGATGCCCAGCTTTATGCAAATGAATTTGTTGAATGTGACGCAACTATCCAATAGAAGTAGAGCACAGAGAAGACAGGGGAAGGCTCGCCGTGGGTCCTTCTTTTAGATGTAGCAAAAATGGAGGAGAAGCTGCCCACAGCTGTACTTGAGGAATGCCCATCAATGTACAAATTTAGGGAAGCGTCCCGACACCACGCGCCAGTCGTGTCGGTTATATGGATCTGAACCATAACGCCATATGCTGGAAAAACAAGTATGTTCCATGGAGGCCCCACCTCGCAACTTACAGGACTTAAAGCACAACTCCAGCACAAAATGAACCTAGTTGTCAATAACACATGGATAAGGAGTCGACCATTCTTAGGGATATGTTGACATGCTAATCGATACGGCCAGTTTTATTGTGAACTGATAATTACCTTACAATGCTAGTTGTGGGGGCATATTTGAAGTCAAAATAAATCGCTATTTTATAACACTCCAACTAGTTCCACATTTAGCATAATGAGGGTCACTACATGCAAACCGAAGCATTGAGAACGTTGTAAGTGTACAGACAGTTTATAACAAATATAGTTTAAAAGACCGTACGCTATACAGGCGCCATCTTGGCAAAACAGTCTCGACCATTTGAACCAAACACAATTTGCTCAATATATCAAATAATCGCACTGACGTAAAACAACTTGTCTAGTGTACTTACTTGGTATATAATTGTCAATCTGGTCCCTCCGGTATGGGTCGCCACTTCCAATTTATTTTTTGAACATGGAAAAAAGTTTAAAGTACAGCCCTGTTATCAGAGAGGGGAAATCTTCAGACTGTACTAAACACAGCATCTCTTGCCGGTGTCGTGATGCAACAGGTCCCACTTCGTGCAACACATGCACTCCTGTTCATTGTCCATAGCTTCACAATGTCTGCCACCAGGTTCCTTACAGCTTTTCAGACTGTGGAGGCCCTATTTACATCAGTCTTTAGATACTGCAGCATCCCAGATGACATTGTGTCCAACCACGTACCCCAGTTTATATCCAGGTTATGGAGGACCTTCATGGAATGGTTGGGTGTGTCTGTGAGTTTAAACTCAGAATATCATCCACAGTTTAACTTGCAGGTGGAGAGTGTCAATCAGGAGCTGGGAAGATTCCTCAGGTCCTTATTGACACTCTCCAACTGCACGTTAAACTGTGGAGAGTGTCAATCAGGAGCTGGGAAGATTCCTCAGGTCCTTATTGACACTCTCCAACTGCACGTTAAACTGTGGAGAGTGTCAATCAGGAGCTGGGAAGATTCCTCAGGTGCTACTGCCAGGACTAGCAAGGGGAGTGGGCTGATATCTTGCCTTGGACAGAGTATGCCCAGAATTCTCAGTGCCACTCATCCACCAACCTGACGCCTCCCCCTTCCAATGAGTTCTGGGTTTCCAGCCATGGGCTGGGTTACAGACACCTATCAAATTAACCATACAGTATTTTTATACTTTTTAAAACCTCAGTTGGAATAAAACATCCCTGGCCTTGCAAGAACCATAGCAGCACATGTTTAAAAGGGAACTCATACACAGAAATGAACACATCTTGACTTCGGATTTTTTATTATTCTCTAGCTAACAACATATTCCAAGATCTTGCACATTGACCTGCTGTAGATTTCGTCTGTCATGCATACCTATCAAACTACCTACTTTTAACGGTAATTTTCCGCGAATGAATGCAGACAGACGCATTAGTACATGTTCTCATCTGATTGGTTGCGTAGAAGCATTTACTTTTTATGTGTAGAAGGGCCTTCTGACTTCAATCACACTTACTCTGGGTAGTAGTAAATAATAGACCTCAACAGTCCTGCCGCTTGGGTTCCAGAAGTACATTTTCCATTCATTTCTCCCATTGAATTCTGGAAAAATGCGTATATAAAGAGTTTTAGACCATGCCTTACGGTACAGATCCACTTGTCCGACACGACTGGAGCGTGGTGTCGCGACGCTACCCTCAATTTGTGCGTAAATGGGTGTTCCACAAGTACAGCTGTGGGCTACAGCCACAAACAGTTTCTCAATTTGTGCCACATCTACAAGAAAGAACTCACCGCGAGCCTTCCCCCTGTCTCCTCTGTGCTCTAATTCTATTGGATAGTCTTGTCGCGTTCAACGGATTCATTTGCATTAAGCTGGGAATTGGCCAGCTTCTTTGTCGTGCCACATTTTCTCAAATGCAGCGCCGCCTTCCCGGAATGCTTTGCGGTCGCGTTAAAGTCACCCATAGGAATAGAGTGAGGTGCGACACGACAGAAGTGTAGCACAGACAAGTGGATCTGTACCGTTAGGCTAACCAGCTATGACGTGACTCATAAGCATACAAAATATAATTTTATACAAAATCCAAAAAAAGTAAAGGTAAAAGAAGGGATGTACTGGGACAAATTCGCCCCGGGACTTTGGATGGAGTGTCTGGCGAGGGGGTGGGTCATGCACTGTATCTGTCACTGCTTTATGTGTACCATTCCATTGCAAACATCTAGCGGCCTACTTCCTCATTAAACTGATTTGCGTGTTGTCACTGCGACAACTAATAACAATCGCCATTTTGATGTGTACTGATCGAATGACCACGCCAAGCAGTTCAATGGCCTTTCTATCCATTCTACACTCACCTAAAGGATTATTAGGAACACCCAGTCTATTTCTCATTAATGCAATTATCTACTCAACCAATCACATGGCAGTTGCTTCAATGCATGTAGGGGTCTGGTCCTGGTCAAGACAATCTCCTGAACTCCAAACTGAATGTCAGAATGGGAAAGAAAGGTGATTTAAGCAACATTTGAGCTATGTTTGTTGGTGCCAGACCAGGAGGTCTGAGTATTTCACAATCTGCTCAGTTACTGGGATTTTCACGCACAACCATTTCTAGGGTTTACAAAGAATGGTGTGAAATGGGAAAAACATCCAGTATGCGGCAGTCCTGTGGGCGAAAATGCCTTGTTGATGCTAGAGGTCAGAAGAGAATGGGCCAACTGCTTTAAGCTGATAGAAGAGCAACTTTGACTGAAAATAACCACTCGTTACAACCGAGGTATGCACCAAAGCATTTGTGAAGCCACAACACGCACAACCTTGAGGCGGATGGGCTACAACAGCAGAAGACCCCACCGGGTACCACTCATCTCCACTACAAATAGGAAAAAGAGGCTACAATTTGCAAGAACTCACCAAAATTGGACAGTTGAAGACTGGAAAAATGTTGCTTGGTCTGATGAGTCTCGAATTCTGTTGAGACATTCAGATGGTAGAGTCAGAATTTGGCGTAAACAGAATGAGAACATGGATCCATCATGCATGTTACCACTGTGCAGGCTGGTAATAATGTTGGTGGTGTAATGGTGTGGGGGATGATTTCTTGGCACACTCTAGGACCGTTAGGGCCAATTGGGCACCGTTTAAATGCCACGGCCTACCTGAGCATTGTTTCTGACCATGTCCATCCCTTTATGGCCACCATGTACCCATCCTCTGATGGCTACTTCCAGCAGGATAATGCACCATGTCACAAAGCTCGAATCATTTCAAATTGGTTTCTTCAACATGACAATGAGTTCACTGTACTAAAATGCCCCCCACAGTCATCAGATCTAAACCCAATAGACCATCTTTGGGATGTGGTGGAACGGGAGCTTCATGCCCTGGATGTGCATCCCACAAATCTCCATCAACTGCAAGATGCTATCCAATCAATATGGGCCAACATTTCTAAAGAATGCTTTCAGCACCTTGTTGAATCAATGCCACATAGAATTAAGGCAGTTCTGAAGGCGAAAGGAGGTCAAACACAGTATTAGTATGGTGTTCCTAATAATCCTTTAGGTGAGTGTATTTCTATGGTTTCGCCTCATCTAAATATAGAGGAACTCTCTCTTGATTTGACGGCCCGGCCAGATCGCAGTTTTGCGCTCTTGCGGATGCAACAGCCAGTCCATTTCAACCTACTGTCACCTGTTTTAATACGTCCAGGACTGTAACTGGCCGACTGTTACGTCCCCCAGTCTCAATATCCATGTTTGCTTTGTGCCCTGGTCTGTATTGCTGTTCTGTGCTGTGCTTCTGTCCTGTTCTGTGTGTTTGTTCTGTTCAGTTTGTCTATTTCCCACAGGTGGCCCTGGTTAAGCTGATCATCAATCACTTCACTTATCACTGACTCCTCCCCTCCGTTATCCCATACACCTGGTTTCTGCAATTATCATCAATCCCATCATGCTCTTCCTTCCTATATAAGGCAGCCATTTTTGTGTCACTCAGGGTGCTGGCTTGCTGCTCTGTGGTTGGTCTGTGCCTGAGCTCTGTTTTTCCTCTTTGTCCATATGTTTGGTATTTTGTGGTTAAGCTCTACAGAAATATATATATATATATATATATATATATATATATATATAGGTAGTGTGTGGTGATGGACACACTTAGTACTGGTAATGGACTTTGTGCTTGATAGCTTTGTGTTTGAGCGTTTGGAGTGAGAGAGCTTTAGTGTTTGTGTGATTGTTAGGCCTAGGTAGTGAGTGTTGTAGGGTTTATTACTGTTGTTGTGTAAATTGTTCTGAGTTTTGTATTTGTCATTAACACCTTTGTTTTCTTCTTGTCTTCCCAGGGGAAAGGGGACGCACTTGGAAGTGTGTAGGCTAGACGCCCTGGGCTTACACCACCCGTAGGGTAACTCCCCTGTTATATACACTAGGGAAGACCTGGACAGACCATTCCTGTACTTTTGGGTAGGGCGGCTGGATCGTGTGCCGGTTTAGGTTCTGTGTTGTGTTGTGTGTCAAGTTAGAGCAGGTTAGGGGTGCAGCCTTATATATTATTTATTTCCTTTGGTCCTGTCCAGCCCCTTTTCCCATTTAATTTGTATTATTATTATTATTATTATTGTTATTATTATTATATATACATATCTCTATATATTTACCGTGGGTAATTAAAACCCCTTTGTGCAAACGGTACTTTCTGCCTCTGTGTCCTTGTTCGCACCCACGACCCCACGCCTCTGTTGCTGACCTCTGGTGTCCTGTGCGGTGTGGTTGACATCCCACTCCCCTTGTGGGGAGCTGAACGTAACACCGACCGGCCGTCAAAGTAAAATATGACGGGCGGAATGGACTGGCCGTTTGGGAAAACTCCCGAACCTCCCGATGGCCAGTCGGTCCCTGGGTACAAGACTGTGTACATATTTTATTTTCTGAGCGAAGGAACTTCTCATCCCATAAACCATTGTGTTATCTTTCCGCCTTTACATTACTTTAAATTACCTAACTTTAGCTAACTTCACTTACACAATGTCATCCTTGAAATATCATGTAATCTACAGCTCAGTAAACGTATTTACAGTTTTCTAACTATCCATATTTTTTTATAGACCTCAACAGTCCTACCCACAGCCAACTCCGGAAGTAAGAATATAATACAATTTGTCCATTGACAATTGGAGTATAAGCCATAAAATCGTAACCGTCGATGGTATACTTAAAACCAGCTACGACATGACTAAGCGATTGTATATGCTCATATAGACGCCAAAAGTTAATGGGGCACCAACCTGTTTTTGAGATACATGTATTTGATTTGCGCTGTCTTGGATAAGTACTTCCTTACCCACAGTCCTAAAAATCCCTCAATCGTACAGCGATGACTCTGATTGGTGGAACTCTGTGATGTCTCACGGTTACCATGGAAATATTTACTGAGCCCGTGAAAAAAAAAAAACCTTTGTGATTCGAGGTTTAGGGCCAGGTTGGATAGCTGAACTGGCTGAGAAGGCTGCTGTGAGAGATCGAGCGAAGTCCGTGCGTCGGGTCATAGGTGACACCCAGATAGCGTGCAAGGAGGTAGTCGAAAGTTTTGGAGAGTCGACAGCTAGGACTGGACGCCGAGGCGGTTGGATGCCGACGTTGCGCAGGTGCGGGGCTAAGCCGAAGCGGGGGCCGCGTCCAACGTGGGCCGGTAGGGTAAAGCTGTTGGACGTGCGAGGAGGGGAGCCGGAACCGGGGTGCGTGGCGTCCTCGTGGGGATCTGCTGCCGAGGAGTGTGAGCAGGAGAAAGCGGAGCAGTTGGCGCTGGACTTAGTGCGTGGGGGAACTGCCGGTAAGGTGGCGGGTCGCGATGGCGGTGCGGGGAGTGAGGTCGGCATGGTGGGGAGCTCGGGTGAGAGTGTTGGTGGGGATGGGGTGGGGATTGGGTTTGAGGAGGACCGGGGAAGCCGTCGGAAGAAGAAGCGGGCACGAAAGAAAGAGGGAGTGGGGAGTAGTTCGGGAGAGGGTGAAGGGCCGGCGGTGAGTGGTGGGGAGCAGAGGTTTAAGGTGGTGGTGGTGTTTTTGGAACCAACACGTCAGGTGATGCACCCGGTGTCGCTC
>JACXGM010015707.1:6485-21181 GCA_016801145.1 Umbra pygmaea
GCTTGCTGGATCATCCCATAAAGGGAGTTTTGTTTTTACTACATGCAAGGCGTTATGATTTTCTCCACAGAGCGACTAGAAGAGATTAATGCTAGCTTTCTACAGGGAAGCATAGTCAAAATGTGATAACCCAGTCCTTTTGTTCCTGGATGCGCCGAGGCGCCATGGTGATGTTTAATCTAAGTGTTAATGTACTATTGGTTTCCTCCTATCCCAGCCAGTGAATTGAGCTCTATTTTCGTATGTAGCGGGAGTTTTGTGGGCTGTCCCTCTCGAAGGGAAATATAAGTCTTTGTTTAAGGTTAAACTGATGAGATTTCTTTAACGACTCTCCTGGCGACACGTCCGAGTGTGCCATAGCAAATGTGTTGGATAAAATGTTGTATTAGATAGACTGTACCGCATAAGACATGCTTAGATCTTAGATCATATTTAGAAGTGTAAGCGACATGTAATTTCTTGGTGTAATTGTGTATTTCTGTGTCCGGTTAAAGAGTTGTACTTTGATGCGCTTTAATTGGAATTAAATATTATTCATTTACTAAGTTCTGTCATAGACATTCTAAATCATTTCCCAGAACATTCTCCGGTGGAGGATTAATGGGATAGTAATTCATGCAAGTTACCTTGTTGCGGTCTGCTCCTATCTTTCAGCTGTTATTACGAACACAGGTTCAAGTTAAGTAGCCTACTCCTTTGTCTGACTCGCGGGCCACGCTCTAGTTTCCCGGGTCGCTGTGGTATTTCTTTCCGTAGCTGTTTACACACGGATAAATTATCATGATGCGGTCAGATGGTTAGATAGGAAATATTCAACCACGACTATTCTATAAATCCTCTATAGGCATTTATTAAGCATTTCTTCGTTCTTAACCCAGACTATTGCAACAGGGGAGAAAAGGAAATACATTAATTATTAATGTTTCAACTTCATAAGTACACATTAATTGTATCCTTTTTACTCCCGACTACAAGGATGCTAAATTGCAAACTGATTTTTGATATCTCGAACGGTTTGGCCGTGGCGAGGAATCAGATTCATGGCGAGAAAAGAAACACGAAACGTTATAACGTCTGCATACATTAACCGATCTTGATGAAACGTTAGAATTGTGTTCGTGCTGAGGCCGATCAGACAGATGTAACTATTGTGAGTCAAAGTTACAGCGCCACCAACTGGTAGCAGGAAGTGTGTCACTTTCTAAATGCTTTTGGGAAAAGTGGGGTGTTTAGTTTTACCTACAGTAACAACACTCAGTATATAAATTTGTCTCATCGAGCCGGACAACTTTGTAATTTACAGTCATTAGCTCAGACCAACAGGAAGTCAGATATTTTGGTGAAAGTCAGGGCTGGTGGCTGTGCTTATGTGGGTGTAAGTGAGTTTGCCTGACTGTTAACTGTCCCAAAATCATACATAGGGTTATACTGCCCTCTTGTGTCCAAAATTAGACTACTAGAGTAGGCGAGAGGAGGTAATCGGCTCTTTTACCTCCAGGGCAGGACATTGTAATATCAATTCAATACACTTCTATTTTTTCATACCTTTTTCATCGTAGTTTCTTATTCGCCAAGACAAATATCATAAAATGCCTTGGATTACCATTGGACTATTTTAAACTATACTTGTAAGAACATAATGAATGCGCAGTGTTGTTACCAGTTGCTAAAACAACACAAACAAACTTTTGCAAGTGCGTATGTCCATTTACATTTACGGTACACTCGGAAAATGCAGTTCTGATTGTCAATCACAGTGTGTGTTGTTTTTAAGGTAACATTATTTTGTCGGCTATAATGCATCAGGAGCATGATGAATTATAGCCGATAACATAATATATGCTTCCCAATACTATAGCGTTATACATTTCTGTACATGACAAAATGAAAGCGCAAGTTAATATCACAGTCATCGTAAATGTCCAAGGGTTGTCATTTTAAACGAAGAACGCGTTGCAGACGCAAAACAGGCAGCCGCAGCTCGTTTGTCCAATGATTTGTTCCAAATGTCATCTTCAATTCTCCAAGTTGTATGTAGAACAACCTGATGGTAAAGCGAACCTCAAATGTGTTTAGCATAAGAGAATTATAACCTCAAATTATGGACAACGTTTTATTCTTTTATATTTTTATTGAGAATTAACAAGCTAGTGTGCACATTGTGAACTACCTTGTAATTTTTCAACATTAGGTTTTCCTTATTTTTTTTCAGTAGCTAGCTAGTTTTAGCTTGTGCAGCTCGGCAGTTCTAAGGCAATGGCTATGGATTTCGGTCCGGACATTAGTGGCGAAGCAGAGGCATGGCATTGGGCGCAGAGAGTGGGATGGAAAATAACCACTAGTCGATTATTTGTTGTTGCAGCAATTCCAAAGGTTGGATTATACAAAGAAGGTAAGGATCAAAACTGCTGGAAGACCAAACTTCACAGATGACATTTTCCATAAATGCTCAAGGTCGCCAGATATATTCAAAATTCAACATGGTCTGGTATGAGAAATATTCTTGGCTAGTAACAGGCAGTCCTACAACTAACAAACTGTATTGTTGGCCATGCCTTCTGATGGGGAATCGTAAATCTTATTAAAAATTTAACATTTTGTCTGCCTTGGGATTTTGCGATAAAAAGAATTTGGATCGGGTTACGAAAAGGCATGACGTGTGTTGTGAACACATTGGCTCCATTAGTAGACTGAAACTTTTTGGTTGGGTGCCCATAAACAAGTTAATTGATGAGGGAGCTCGTTCGCAAAGAGCAATCCACAACTTTAAAGTGATAAGAAACAGAGATGATTTAATCCGTCCATCAATGTGACAGCTCAGGCTGGAATAACTTTTCATCGGTCAGTATTACAAAAAAAATGATAATACTAAAGTACTTAATTCAATGAGAAAGACAGCTTTAACTTAGTACCATATCAAAATTCTAGCTATTTGTTTTTTTAATTAACGGTCTCAGCTAGTTCGCTATTATGAACTACTGTAATGTTGCACACGGTACCTACATTGTTTTTGACAATGACATAGTGTTATTACTGTGACTAACCAACAGATGGCAGTGTTGGTTAACTTTTCGCTATACCTGAATACCTAAAAGTATAGCCTACTTGTCTGCCAAGCATTTACAAAGCTACAATACCAGCGGATGAAGTTAGCTAGCTTGCTCCATTCACATAATAACTAGCTAGCTGCAGTACTTTATTAGATGAATAGCTGACTGGAGAGTCATAAAGAGCTGTTGTACTTACAGTCCTTGCTGGGTAGTGAGAAAGGAATTCTACCTTTTCTTCTGTATTTAATGTAGTATTAGGCAGTTGTTGTGATTGTAATGTTCAATGCCTAATATTACAATATAGAAGAAAGGTAGAATTCCTTTCTCAGCAAGGAAACAAAATGATACAAACAAAAATAGAAGCAGCAGTGGCCCGCCCCACAGTTTGAGTAAGCTACACTATGGTAAGATGACCAACAAGAAGCTGAGCTTGTGAGGCACTGTCAAAAGCTGTTATAATTTAATATTTTATGTAAGCGAAAATTATATGTTATGTATTGTTCATCCAAAGTATCACTTAAATATTTAAATATTTGTGTTTATTTAAATTAAACATTTAAGTTCTGGTCTATTATTTTCTCATGCTGTTATATGATGTAATGACATTACAATGTTAAACTATTCCTGTTTTTCATTGCACGTTTTGCAATATAAAAAAATCTTTCTGTTTTTATATAGCCTATTTAAACCTTTTAAAAAATCAGGCATAACCAAAATATAGCCTATAACAAATGTGTTTGAGGAAAACAAACCAAATCAAAAAAGTTGGAGAACCACTGCTTTATGGCACGTTTTGGATTTGTGGTCAGCGCAGAGAACAGCGCACAATTCTTGAATGGTTTGAAAGTTAAATTGAAATGCTTACAATAGAATGGATGAGGAATTGACATTTTTATTTCAAAACAAGTAATCCGAAATCTGACATCAAGTAAGGTGAGGAGCAACGAATTTCACACACATGGAAAAATGCTCTTTATTTGAATGAGTGAACGTGGCTCTTAAAAGGTAATTAAAGGCACTGGGGTTGCGGTGCCACCGGCTTAAAGGCACTGGGGTTGCGGTGCCACCGGCTTAAAGGCACTGGGCCTGCAATCGCTGCTCGCAGCTATATTTTCAAATTGGTTTCTTGAACATGACAATGAGTTCACTGTAATAAAATGGCCCCCACAGTCATCAGATCTCAACCCAAGAGAGCATCTTTGGGATGTGGTGGAACGGGAGCTTCGTGCCTTGGATGTGCATCCCACAAATCTCCATCAACTGCAAGATGCTATCCTATCGATATGGGACAACATTTCTAAAGAATGCTTTCAGCACCTTGTTGAATCAATGCCACGTAGAATTAAGGCAGTTCTGAAGGCGAAAGGGGGTCAAACACAGTATTAGTATGGTGTTCCTAATAATCCGGCAGGTTAGGGCTGGGCGGTATGACCAAAAATGTATATCACGGTATTTGTCAAAATTCTACCGGTTTCACGGTATATGACGGTATTTCTTTTTTCATGTATAATCAAGTGTTCCCAGCATTTTCTACAGTTTGAGAGAGGAATTATTGCAGTAGATTGACTTAGCATGGTCTGTTTTACTGTCATGATGAGCGAATATTGTAGAATAATTCCACACTAGTAGCCTACTGTATTTTAGCGAATATACTTTGTGTGATATGCATGTTTTTACAAAATGTTCGGAGGCGCGCTATATATAAAGTTTTTTACAAACGATGATAACTGCAGTCTTTATTTTTGTTCTGTACTGTTGTTTTAGACCAGCTTTTCCTAAAATGGGATACAAAATAAATTGTATTCTATATTATATCCTATGGAATGGCACATATTGTATATTCTCTTCACAGAGTTCATATCATATCAATTCAGATCATGACGAAAATAAATACCGGTATTCGGTATGAACGGGTATACCGCCCAGCACTACTTTAGGTGAGTGTATATCTCTTTGGTTGCCACGAAAGCCAGTATCTCCTTTGGCCACCTCTCCTTTCAGTTCTACACTGCTGATGCAAAAATCTTTAAAGCTCGAGTTCACTGTCCTCCTAACTACCTACTATCAAATCTAGTGTAAGACCATTGTATATGTTGACATTACCACCTCACTATGCCCGTTTATGTCCTCATCTAAGCCTATTTTCACAGCACTTCACTTTTTCCACATTTTGTTATGTAACACCCTCATTCCGAAATGGATTAAATTCATTATTTCCCTCAAAATTCTACAAACAATACCCCATAATGACAATGTAAAAGAAGTGTGTTTCAAATTGTAGCAAATATCTTTCAAACATAGTTTATTTTTTTAAGTACATGTACATAAGTATTCACAGCATCTGCTCAATACTTTGGTGAAGCACCTTTGACAGTCATTACAGCCTCAAGTCTTTGAGTATGATTTTACAAGCTTGGCACACATATTTTTGGGCAGTTTCTCCCATTTTTTTTGTAGGACTTCTCAAGCTCCATCAGGTTGGATAGGGAGCATCAGTGCACAGCCATTTTCAGATCTCTCCAGAGATGTTCAATCGGGTTCAAGTCTGGGCTCTGGCTGGGCCACTCAAGGACATTCACAGAGTTGTCCTGTAGCCACTCCTTTGTTATCTTGACTGTAAGCTTAGGGTCATTGTCCTGTTTGAAGATGAACCTTCACTCCAGGCTGAGGTCCAGAGCTCTCTGGAGCAGGTTTTCAGCAAGGATGTCTCTGTAAATTGCTGTATTCATCTTTCCAACGATCCTGACTAGTCTCCCAGTTCCTGTCGCTGAAAAATATGCCCACAGCATGATTCTGCCACCACCATGCTTCACTGACGGGATGGTGTTGGCCAGGTGATGAGCAGTGCCTTCAGACATGACATTGGCCATTCAGGCCATAGAGTTTAATCTTTGTTTCATCAGTTCAAAGAATTTTGTTTCTCATGGTCTGAGATTCCTTCAGGTGCCTATTGGCGAACTCCAGGTGGACTCTCATGTGCCTTTTACTAAGGAGTAGCTACCGTCTGGCCACTCCACCATACAGGCCTGATTGGTGGAGTGCTGCAGAGTAGGTTGTTCTTCTGGAAGGTTCTCCTCTCTCCACAGAGAAATGCTGGAGCTCTGTCAGAGTGACTATCGGGTTCTTGGTCACATCCCTGACTAAGGCCCTTCTCCCCCAATCGCTCGGTTTGGCCAGCCGGACAGCTCTAGGAAGAGTACTGGCGGTTCCAAACCTCTTCTATTTACGGATGATGGAGGCCACTGTGCTTTAATGCTGCAGATAGTGTTCTGTACCCTTGCCCAGATATGTTCCTTGACACAATCCTGTGTCAGCGGTCGAGACAATTCCTTGGACTTCTTCATGGCTTGGTTTGTGATCTGACATGCAATGTTCGCTGTGGGACCTTATATAGACAGGTGTGTGCCTTTCCAAATCATGAGCAATTAACTGAATTTACCACAAGTGGACTCCAATCACATCGTAGAAACATCTCAAGGATGGTCAGTGGAAACAGGATGCACCTGATCTCAATATTGAGTGTCATGGCAAAGGCTGCTTTTTGCTTTTTATTTTTATTAAATTTATTAACCCTCCCGCTGCCCTTGGGTCAAAATGACCCACCACAGTGAAGTTTCCCTGCCTGCCGCAGCCCTCAGGTCAAAATGACCCGCCACCATTCACAGGGGGTTTCACGAGTCCCGATGGAGCTCGCGGTGAGAGGCTGAGACGCTTCTGTGTATCTCGAATGAAAGTCATGACTTGTATCTGTGCATTGGTAATGGAATAAACATGTTGAATTGAAAAGCCCTGTGTTTGACTGTTGCCTCCCTGTTGACACGGGGAGACTTACTTCATTTTTTCTTCACTGTGTATTTACGCATATCACACAAGGCATATCGGGTGGTAGGCACCCCCTGCCCATTTTTATAAAAGATCAGACGCTTGTCTGAAAAAAAATTGTACACTGCAATCGTGTGTCTCGGTTCTTATTTCCTAGGTGACTCAATGAGCTTGAAAATATGTAATAAATGGCATCACACGTACGCATGAAAGTATTTCAGTTTATTGCAAGGAGAAAAACATTTGTTCATACACAGATCACACTGTCCGTAGAACAGGTGAACATTTTTTATCAAATTACACAGCGAACACACAGTGCTCCAAACACAGTGCTCAGTCATCCGACCACCACTCAGTTATCCGACCGGCCAGGGAACCCGTAGCGCGTCTATCCGACCGGTTGAACAAATTGGCTTTTGTGGGTTGAACAACGAATGGCATTAGGTTGTAAAAATTGGCATTTGTAGTTTGGACAGCGAATGGTTTTAGTGTATTTAAACCACTCAGATCTACGTAGCCATCATTCAGATTTGTTTGAATTTGTGTACCCTGCGACAAACCACGTTGTGCCTGAAAAAATGCTGAAATCTGCCAGGAAACGTCTTTCGGACAACGTGACACATGTCAGCCCCGAAGGAACCAATGCAGAGCTTAGCACAGATTCATCAACTACACGATGACATGTTGACACACAAGTGGATGCTGGACAATGAACGTACGAATGGATACATTTTTAACCCTTTAAAACCATCGGTACTATGTTATACATTGGAAGCAGGTAAATCTTTTGTAAAAGTTGTAACAGAGGATGTGGAGTTTACCGCTAATACGTGGATTATGTGTCGTAATCTGTATTGTTATGGTCCGGCACCAAACATAGCAAGCAGAATAGATGCAATGTTCAAAGTGATGGAAGGCCTGAAACAGTATGACTCTGTTAGGTTGGAACTATTCCCTGATGCTGAAGATAATACATTAGAATGCGACTGCGGATGTTGATGGAAGTTCTAAAACAGTATGACTCTGTTTCGGTAACTCGCCTTTCCGTCAAACATATTCTTCAGCACAACTGCAATGCCAGCCCCCCATGTGGCAATCCTCACTGATACAGTGGGCCAAGGCCTGGTCAATGGGACTGGAGAACAGGTTCCCTTCACATGACGCACACTCCATCTCCTTTCTACAGACTGCTACAAGAGCAATACTTGTAAAGTTTTAAAAAATTGTAAAACATTTCAGTTGTATACACTTCTGTGAAAACATTAAAAAGTCAAACTGTCAATGATTTGTGAAATCTTTTTAATCATACAAGTTGAACAAAAGACTTGAATTCCAAAAATACATTAGTAGAATAGAGCATCGGAAATGGAATAAACACGTTGAATTGAAATGCCCCGTGTTTGACTGTTGCCTTCCTGTTGACACGGAGACACTTACTTACACGTATCACACAAGGCATATCGAGTGGTAGGCACCCTCTGCCCATTTTTATAAAAGATCAGATGCTTGTCTGAAAAAGAATTGTACACGGCAATCATGTGTCTCGGTTCCTTTTTACTAGGTGACTCAATGAGCTTGAAAAGATGTAACAAATGGCATCACACGTACACTTGAAAGTATTCCAGTTTATTGCAAGGAGAAAAATATTTGTTCATACACAGATCACACTGTTTTATCAAATTACACAGCGAGCTGTCCAGAACAAACAGTGCTTCAAACAGAATTCTCACTCATCCGACCACCACTCAGTTATTCGACCGGCCAGAGAACCCGTAGCGCATCGATCCAACCAGAGAAGACACAGTCAAAAGAAAACCAACTTAGACTCAGCTATCCACCCAGTGTTTAGAATGTGCCATATGTAAAATGCACTGCACCACAAACGGCCAAAGTAACACAGTTCACGAGTAACACAGCTAATGTCTGTATTATGTATTCACAGCAATTGCAAAGTTACAAGCATGACATAGCAGAGAGCCTGGTGTGCATTCGAGACCTCCTGGATACTGTAAAAATTGTACACGGCAATCGTGTGTCTCTATTCTTATTTACTAGGTGACTCAATGAGCTTGAAAAGATGTAACAAATGGCAGCACACGTACACTTGAAAGTATTTTAGTTTATTGCAAGGAGAAAAACATTTGTTCATACACAGATCACACGGTCTGTAGAACGGGTGAACATTTTTTCAAACACACAGGGCCAAAGCAACAAAGTTCACGAGTAACACAGCTCACGTTTGTATTATGTATTCACAGGAATTGCAGAGTTACAAGCACGACATAGAAGAGAGGCTGGTGAGCATTCAAGTCCTCCTGGATACTGTCCTGACGACAGACCCCGATGGTCAGGATCTACTCCGGCGGTCTTACCACCGTAAAACAAATCCGGTTAAGATGATGCACAAGGTCATCGAACACTGCCTCAAGACCGAGGAACGAGCTGAGAAATTCCTCTGGGCTCTGCGTGAGAGTGATTACTTTTGTACGAATACCTGGCGTCGTGCGGACCACGGGGAAAGTTTGGTGAGTGCAAACACAAATGTAGAGTGAAATCAAGCCCTGGGACGGATGATCAGTCAGTCTTTACTAACCCACGTTTTCTGTGTCCTTTCTTTCAGCCAGGAAAGAGCCTCCCGCGGTACAAGTCACAGAGAAGGCGTGTGCCGGACTCGGCGATAAGATCCACGATCTACACTCCGTGACTCTGCTGCCCTCTTACAACCAGAGGATCACTTGTGTCATGCCCGCGCTAGACGTACTCATGCAATATGGTCAACTGCTGCCCGAAGAGCATGCAGAGTTCTGGATGAACAGAAAAGACACCAATGCTATGATTAGGAAGCTGGAAGAAATGTGCAGGGACACTAGTATCCCTGAAATCAACCGGGAGTTCATCTGCTTGGTAGTGTCTTCGATTAACATGCATGTGTTTGACATTCCGACAATGATGTCCATGAACGATGTCTTAGTGTTTGCTCAGTAAAACTGTGTGCTGCGTCGAAACAAAATGTGTTTCTGTGTGTCACAAATGAAAGCCATGACTTGTGTCTGTGTATTGTAAATGAAATAAACACGTTTACAAATTGTAAAGCCCTGTGTTTGACTGTTGCCTTACTAACACAGAGAGTTCTTTTTTTTCTTCACCATGTATTTATGTGTGTCACACAAGGCGCATCAGGTCATAGGCACCCTCTGCCCATAAAAAAAAAAAGATCAGACCCTTGTCCGGAAAGTGTACACGGCAATTGTGTCTTGGTTATTGTTTACTAGGTGATTCAATGAGCTTGAAAGTATCACACATGGCATCACACATAGGCTTGAAAGTATTTTAGTTTATTACAAGGAGAAAACATTTGTTCAACACATAAACATTGTTCCAGTCCTCACACAAGGGCCCCAGTTGGAAGCATGGACACAGCACTGCCCGCGTGAGATCCCATCATCACCTTCCCATCATTCACACCCTCCTTGATGAGAGCCCTGGAAAGTGTGGGCTTTGCTGTGACCGTACCCAGGGTTTGCAGAGGCTTTTCTAAATGAACTAAAACACGAGTGTGTTGCTTCGGTCAAGATGAAACAAGCCAGGCTGACATTTGTCGATGATGTGGATGAAAAAATGAAACGCTATATGACGTTGTGACTTTCTGGCAGAACAAGTCTGAAGATGAGGAAAATTGTACATTTGTTTGAACACAGAGTTTGAATCAGTTGTACATTGTGGTGAAACTGAACCCATCACGGGCGACTCTCTGTGTGTTATGTTTGAGAGAATAAACTGATATTTGATTTGAAGGCAGGTTATGGATCTGGCAAGTCTACGACGTCTCTCTCTCTCTCTCTACAAGCACAATACTTTTGTGTGAGTGCTGAATGTGTTCAAAACAAATGGACGAAATAATGTAGCACGTGTCTTGTAATGTTGAGTCTCAGCACGCATCTGTTGGTTTCTTTTTCTCTGTTTCACCACACACCAAAGTCTCCTGCCCAGTGTTATGTGTATCGTGTTCCCAATGACCCGGCGAGGTTTCCCCTGCCTCCTGCTGCCCTCGGGTCAAAATGACCCGCCACTGTTCACGGTGCACATTTCTTCTTTTCTTGTACTCTGTTCTGTTTTTGCCAAACACAGAGTCTCCTACCGAGTGTGTTATTTGGGTTGTGAGTGTTTAGCAAATGTTTTGTAGAACGTGTTAGCTGTAGACCTTCTGTACGTGTACGCATTGTGTAATCAATAAAATCAAACTATATTTGAAACCTTTTCTCTCGCTTGTCTTTCTTTTTGCTATTTCACAAACACACACAAACACCACAGATGTCCCCCGAAATAAAAGAGACAAACGACACAAAGGCTAAAAACCTCCCGGGCATCCCACGCACTTCAGCTGTAGAGTGTGTCTGGACGTGTGTGTGTGTGTGTGCGTATCACGACCCAACGGATGAATCTCTAGCTACAAAAGACACTTGCGTCTTCAGCTCTTTTCCCGCACACCGCCCCGCATATGTGCCCCTTGAAATGAAAGACACAAAACGACAAAAAAGCCAAGCATGGGTTCGACAACGCGAAAGCTCGCAAACGGCAAGAGAGAGACTTATACTAACGTAGTCTTCGGTATCGCAGCCGGACGACACGTTGTCTCATCGCAGTGCGCCGAAGCCATGACACTTTACTCCGCGTTTCACCGCTTTACAGGTTCTGCAAAACATGTTTGCGGATGTGCCGGAAGAAGAAGCAGAGGCAGTAGACAACGTAGAAGACGGAGACAAAGATGAGGAAGAAGAATTTGAAGATGAAGAAATCGATCGAGACGAAGCAGAAGAGGACGGGGAACACAACTCGGCGCACGACACGTCGTGTTCGGAAGATGATGAACAAGAAGAAGAAGAAGAAGAAGCTGAAGAAGCTGAAAAAGTTGACGACAAAAGAGCCACTTTTCTGTCGAGAAACGGCAAGATCCAGTGGTCCTCATCAGCGGCGGCTCGGCAGAGACGGGGCGAAGCGGCCGCAGAGCGTAGGATCGCGATCCCTGGACCCACGCCGTACGCCTCGCGCGGCGCCCTCGACATCGCCTCCACGTTCGCCCTGTTTGTCACACCCGACATCAAGAAGATCATCCTGGACATGACGAATCTGGAGGGCGCTCGGAGATACCCGGACGGCTGGAGGGGCGTGGACGAGACTGAACTGCGCGCCTACGTGGGCCTGCTGCCGGGCCATTTTCCGCGCCACGATGCCGCTCAAAGTCTTTTACGCCTACTCGAGACTGCTGCGCTTTGACAACCGCGAGACGAGACCCGCGAGATGCGCCGCCGACAAACTGGCGGCCGTGCGAGAGGTCTGGGACAAGTGGTCGACACGGTTGTCTTAACTCTACAACCCGGGGCCCTAGGTGACGGTGGACGAGCAGAGAAACATCACCGTGGTGGGCATGGTTCGACGGAACAAGCCCGAGCTGCCGCCGGCGCTGCTCGCGAGTAACCGCAGGGCCATCCACTCGCCCCGGTTTGCCTTCACGCCCACCACCGCCCTGGTGTCCTACGTGGCCAAGAGGAACAGGAACGTGCTGCTACTGAGCACGCTCCACGCCGAGGCCTCGGTCAGACGCCAAGCCCACCATCGTCCTCGACTACAACAGCAACAAGGGCGGCGTGGACAACCTGGACAAGGTGATTGGCACATACAGCTGCAGGCGCATGACCGCCCGCTGGCCCCTGATCGTCTTCCACAACATTGTCGACGTGTCCTCCTACAATGCCTTTGTCATCTGGCGAGAGACCCAGCCCGCCTGGATGCCCGGCAAGTGCAACAAGCGCTGCGTGTTCCTGGAGCGCCTGGGCAAGGCCCTGGTGGCTCCGCTCATCGACCGGAGGCGCGCTCTGCCACGCACTGAAGTGTCCGCCGCGTTCGTGCGAGCCGTCGCCGAGGGACCCGCCGTCCGACCACCCCACGGACCGCCCGCCGGACCCCCAGACATCGCAGCCCGACCCGCCGCCCAACCCCCAGCCGCCGCCAGCAAGAGGTGTCAGATATGCCCCCCGAAGAAGGACACAAAAAAATGCACACCGTCTGCTGCCGGTGCACAAAGTACATCTGCAAAGGCTGCTCACTCGCCTGCTGCCCCGCGTGTGCGCACTGGGGCCTATGCGAATAGTGACACACGCAACTTGGAGCGCCGCCACCCCACACACGCCGCACTCGAGCATACCCGTGTTCGGTTGCTTACAGAACGAGGGTCACTTTGACCCACAGGACACGGGGTGTGCATGGAATATGAGGACAACGGAAGTGTTAAGATTTAAAATTTTCACACAATTTCACACTTCTTTCACATTGTCATTATGGGGTATTGTTTGTAGAATTTTGAAGGAAATAATGAATTGATTTCAGAATAAAGGTGTAACAACAAAATGTGGAAAAAGCAAAGCACTGTGAATACTTTCCGGATGCACTGTACTCACCCATTTTGTATGGCCATGATCATTATTACCTATACGTTACCTATTCTAATGTAATTGTTGCACAGCTGTCTTTGTATATTTTGCATAGCCATCAGAATGTACATGCGCCGTAGAGGATGTCGCATGGACAATGGCTCTGCTCACTCTATGCAGGTTTTGGCTTATTACTGTTTTTTTGTTTTTTTTCTACACGTTTTGCACTGTCGCTCATACAGTATGATCGACTAGCACTTTTGGATATACGTAACTCACTGGATACAGACTTTTTTCCACTTACCGGAGCGATGCTGCAACTGGTATATCCCGCCGTCGACTTGTTTACTGACACGCAGGCGACGAAGGAGAAAGAAGAGTGGAAAACGAGCGCGTATTCTATGCAGATCACGGACGAGATACTGCAATCCACCGTTACCGAGCATTTTACTTGCAAATGTTCAATCACTTGACAATAAAATGGACGAACTTCATGCTCGGATTATCTTCCAGCGGGACATTGCCAACTGCTGCGTGCTAGCTTTTACAGAGACGTGGCTAGATTCCACCATCCCGGACACGGCTATTATGCCAGCTGGTTTCTCCATCTTCCGGCAGGACAGAACCTCGGAATCAGGTAAACAAAGAGGCGGAGGGGTTTGCATTATGATTGACTCTCGTTGGGGTTCGGATGCCGCAGTTATTTCAACACACTGCTCACCGGACCTGGAGCAACTAACTGTAAACATTTGTCCCTTCTATCTTCCCCGGGAGTTTACTTCCGCTATAATCACAGCAGTCTACATACCTCTGCAGGCGGATAAGGCGCGCGCGATTGAGGGACTATATGGAATAATAAGTGGCCTAGAGGACGCTCATCCTGAGTCTGTTTTTATTGTTGTTGGAGACTTTAACAGGACAAACATGAAAAAAATACTGCCCAAATACCATCAGCATATTTATTTTCACACTCGGGGCGATCAGACCCTAGACCATTGTTATTCAACGATCCGTAACAGCTTCAAACCCATCCCCCGCCCTGCCTTTGGAAAGGCAGATCTCATCTCCATTCTTCTCCTCCCTACCTACAGACAACGTCTTAAACAGGAAAAAACGGTTTTTCGGTCAGTTCAAAAATTGAGTGACCAATCCATTACTACTCTTCAAGACTGCTTTGAAACCACAGACTGGGAAATTTTCCGTGTAGCAGCGGGTGACAACATTGATGAATACACTGACTCTGTCTCAGCATTCATCACCAAGTGCATAGATGATGTCGTTCCACGGGTCAATGTCAAGACCTTCCCCAACCAAAAGCCCTGGGTTAACGGTAATGTCCGTGCCAAGCTTGTAGCACGGTCCTCTGCCTATAACTCTGGGGACCCGGAGGCTCTGA
>JACXGM010015708.1:0-21081 GCA_016801145.1 Umbra pygmaea
TGCTAATTCTTTGAGATAGGAATTTTGGGTTTTCATGAGCTGTATGCCAAAATCATCAGTATTAAAACAATACATGACCTGAAATATTTCAGTTGGTGTGCAATGAATCTAAAATATATGAAAGTTTAATTTTTATCATTACATTATGGAAAATAATGAACTTTATCACAATATGCTAATTTCTTGAGAAGGACCTGTAGGTGTCGGGAGCCAATCGAACCATCCTTTAAATGTTCTGATATGGGCTGCAGAAAATTGTAAAGCCATCTCGGGGAAACTAATTTTAGCGTCATTCAAAAACAGCACTGACCAGAGAAGACCAACAAACAGAACCTGCATGTAGATACATGGCGACATGACCAGCAATGTCCAACTCGACCTAAGCAACAATTTGTCGGTTTAACTACGTTAGCCAGAACCATATCAGACCCACAATCCACAGAAGAGAAGGCTACCCAACCATACCAAGTATTGACATCGCTGAATGATCGAGAGGGAAGACTCACAGTATCAGATGTCGCGAGGGATAAGAGGATATGAATGGAGAGGGCTTGTAGCTGATCGTTGTGACAGGATCACGGAAACAGCCAGGTCAGTTATCCAAAAACTTTTGAGGTTGTAAGTAGTCCAGTGAATAATCCAATAAGTATGTTGGGGGTATAAAATAGTCCAGTGAATAATCCAAGGAGGTTGATTCCAAGAAAAAAACATATCCAAAAACAGAGATAACAACCTGCAAACAGATACCAGCATGAAGCGGCAGCACAAGCGCGCCTACATTCTCACACCAGATGTGTTCTCTAGAATGATGATATCACATGTTACATGCAGTGATATATACAATCTATGGTCCAGACCTAAACCCTATTCAGCATCTGTGGGGCATCCTCAAATGGAAGGTGAAAGAGCACAATGTCTCTAACATCCACCAGTGGAAGAAGACTCCAGTGGCAACCTGTGAAGCTCTGGTGAACTCCATGCCCAAGAGGGTTAAGACAGGGCTGGAAAACAATAGTGGCCACACAAAATATTGACACTTTGGCCCCAATTTGGACATTTTCACATAGGGGTGTACTCACTTTTATTGCCAGCTGTTTAGACCTTACTGGATGTGTGTTGAGATAGTTCGAGAGGACAGCAAATGTACACTGTTATACAAGCTGTACACTCACTACTTTACATTGTGGCAAAGTGTCAATTCTTCAGTGTTGTCACATGAAAAGTTATAATCATATTTTTACTTTTGTGAGATACTGTATATTAAAAATGCAATTTACTCTTGGGCATTCCAAATTAAATAGGTGTTGAAGTATCTCCAGCTGTATTGCCACTGAATATCTTTAGAAGGTTTATTGAAAGGCATCCCCAAGTCTTGCAAAGTGCACCAAAATTGCCAGATCCAGCCCTGATAGAATTTATCCAACAAAATTAAAAGTAATGGTGCCTTAGAGGCATATTCAACAGTCAAATTAGCCTCATCATGTCTCATCAGTAAATGTTTACATGCATGTAAGTTACAATTTATGCAATAGTAAATAATAATAATTGTTGGCTCAGATCTGAAGACACCTACACTATTAGCTTTTGAGGAAAATCCAACAAACTGCCAACTCTAATTATCTTGCAAGCTAAAAACGTACTAAAGAATGCACAGCTGTCAAGTGTGGCATAGTTAAATAGTTATTCAGATTTAATATTGACAAAGTGACAATTCAGAAGGAAAATACAGACATAGTAGGAACATCACATCCATGCTGATAGAGCTGGTATATTACATTCTGATCTGTCAGTTGTGCTTCTCATGAAACAAGTATCAAACGACTTGAAGATCCCCTGTGGTGACATTAAGGAATTTTGTTTATGACTCCTTTGATATTTCAAACAGACCCAGGTTTAAAGGTGTCATCTTTGAACATTTCTTGAGCTATGCAGGAAATAAGAATCAGACACTTCCTTTAAAGGAGCAATCACCAATTAAAACAATCACTGATATTTCTCAGCATGTTTGTGCAAAATGCTGAGGGGAGATATAGACAACAGAATAGAGAATGCTACAGTATGCATACAAGGATTCATCAATCATTATATCAAAGTTGCAATGTTCGCCATTGATGGAACCGATGAGATTTTAAGATTCAGGTTTCACAATAACAGTACTTTTGTGGGGAGAAAACTGAGGAAAATATTAGCCAATCCGAATGAAACTTGATCTATGGATAAAAATCTAAACAAGATGGCCACTATTGACTTATGGGCAAAACAAGCATGACAATGCAAACTCTCACAATTATAAGTTGGCCCCAGATAAAAACTGTTAAATGACTTGAATATGAATGTTACAGTGGTCTGGCATGTAAATCCATCAAGGATATTCCATTTGTAATAGTGATACAACATGTTGCAAATACTGACTTAATTGTATACATGGTGTTAGCCTTACAAATAAAAGAGGCAGTCTTCAGTATACAGTACATGGTGGGACCACACATTGAGTATAGTTAGTATGTTCTGTCCTTTGTTCTGTCCTTACTTATGTCCCAATTTCAGTGAAATCCAATTTGTGTTTATGACTCTATTTCACTGCAGGAACTCGCAGTGGACCTGGGACAGTTATCTCTTTTGAAAGACATCCATAAATATTTCTTTTTTTATTTCTTTTTAAAATTTGTTTAACCACTTTTTCAAGAGCCAAGACAGTCCTGGCCAAGACAGACAGCAGCAAGTCATTACAGACTAAATAAAACAAGCATAAGCACGCCATAATATCTCAACATTATTGAACATAATAAAAAATGCATCATATTTACAACATCGACAGGTTAAAGTGTTTGCTTCAGTCATCAGTGACTTTAAGTGGGACAGGTTCATCAAGATTCAAATGACACTGAAACAAGTTCTAAGCCAATGGCGCAGAACGCTTAAGGGCCCTTTTGCCAGACTCAGTCTGGACACTTGGAACTGTGAGCTTAATAACATCATTTGAATGAAGGGAATATCCAGCACATTTCCAGAGAATTTAAATAACCAGATAAGGTATATGTAAATAAACATACCAACGACTAAGCCTTAGCGTCAAACGAAGGCCAGCCAAACCCGACATAAAGTTGTTTGATGTGAAATGGATTTTAGATTTAAAATCTCACTGCACAGAGGTATTCATACACAAAATATTGCTATAGTCAAGTATAGGCAAAAGGTAGCTGATACCAGACTACTTCTGAAGCAAACCTTATTTCTGAAACAAAATTCAAATTTAGCTTAATTTCTTTTGCAAATTGTTGAACATGCTGTATAAAAAAACAGCAATCATTAATTCAAATTTTAAGATATGTATAAGAAGTTACAGCCTCATACGCATTTCCCTGTAGTATCTGTAATTGGAAGGGTCAGAGGTCTACAGTATGTTTTGCTTTAGAAAACATGAATTTTGTTAAAATGTACTTTACTTTGAAATAAAACAATTATTATATTTGTTTAATCTGATCAGATAAAGTAGTGGAACTAAACTCATAGGGTTGGGTATCATATGGGTCTGAACCGATACCTTTTGTGATACCTCATAACAATAACAATACTGATACCTTAATGATACCTAAATCAATAATTGCTTTAAAAAAATAGCAATCATAAATGCTTTAAATTGTATTTGTTTTTAATGCATAACAGGTTTGTTATAGATATAGTCATCCAAAAACACAGATGCATTTTGTGACTGGTATTTATTGTTTACAACACATCCTGGTCATTCTTTCTGTGACTGGTATCTTTTGTTTACAACACATCCTCGTCATTCTTTCTGTGACTGGTATTTATTGTTTGCAAAACACATCAATGGTCATTAACAATCTGTCTGTTATAGAATTCAGATGAAAATAAATATTATAATAAATAAAACTTTTAATGGAATGGGATAGTAGAAAAGAAGCCATACACATTAGTGGTGCCATCACTTGTAGCACCCCACGTCGTATATATATATGATCTTGTGTCCTTGCGGTCTGGCATATGTGGGTAAAACCATGTGCATTGCGCACAAGGATCCCTATACATAGGAGCGGATTTAGAACGGGGGGCGAGCCTAGTCCTGTATCTGCCCATCTTATGCGAGCTGGTCACAATGTTATTGTTAGCGCATTGAGAAACGTTGGGGTGGAATGTGTAAAGAACCCTCCAAGCGATCATGGTAGAGAAACTTTTTGCATTTATTACCTAAACAAAATGTCTCCAAATGGCTTTAATTAAGAATTTGATAAAAAGCCTTTTTTTGTAATGTATTTTCTTGTGATATAATGTGCTGGATTGGGCTAATGTGATATACAGTGTGTCAATGTGGGATAATGTAGCCATAATGCCTGTGGATATTATATATGTAATTTCATCACTAATGGTTTTATGTGGTGACTATGGTAAAGGTGGTTCTTAGGCCCATTTAGGCCCATATAGGCCTTGGTAATTAGTTTAAATGAGCTCAGCTGATGCATGATCAGCTGACCATGTTTGTGCCCTATGTACTGTATATGCTTGAGCCAGTGTTGTATGCCATTTGCCTGAGGAAGACCCAGCTGGGTTGAAATGTTGCAGCTCAATAAATGTATGATAGTATAAGCAGAGAGTGGGCATTTCATTCCTTTAAATTGTATCCTGCACCTCACTGGTGGGATGTGCACACTACTACTACTGCTCTATAGTAGAAAAGAACACATATACAAGTGATCAAGAGCAGATCCTGTTGGAGGCTCACTAGGCTAACAGCACCTTTCTTCTAGAAAGCAATGTAATAAAACCTGCATTACCTGAAACTAGGAGAGTCCACAGTTGAGAAGTGATGAATATCCTTTACACTAACTTCACCCCAACCCTGTGACATTCCTCCACTTTCTCAATTGTTACTTTACATTTGGCTGCCAGTGTAATAGGACTTGATCTGACTGTAAAGCTGATCATTTTTAAAAATGAGATGGTGGGGAAAAAGGATATATGACATGTTCACTTTACAATAATGATGAACGATGAAATGCTGAAGTTAGCCATGTCTGTGGTAATACAGCATGAAGAAATCCCTCATGTAAATATATAACGTAACTAATGTTTCTTGCTAACAGGTCACACGAAGCTTGCCGTAACATTACACTCACTTGCTCTATCATAATTATCAACTAGCCATACTCAAACTTGGTTAACTTTACTAACGGTTAGCATAGTGAGATGCAGTTTAAATTAACGTAGCTACTATCACTACACTCACTCGCGCTATCATAATTATTATCTAGTCAAACTCTAAACTAGGCTATCTTCACTAACAGTGAGACACAGTTGATGCTGTGAAGTAACATAGCTACTGAAGCTACACTTCCTCACTCTAGCCAAATCACTCTCTCTGATTAATTGCCAAACTTGATAGGGTAGTTAAAGCTCAATTACTTTTTTCTTATTATTAATAGTGATCTTTCATAGTTATCATCGCTAAGTTACTGTATTTCCTTAAATGAAACCGGTAGTGAATTAACCGCCGGGCCTCTGATAGTGGCCGGTGGCGTGGTCAACACGGACAAATAAAGGCTGGTCTTAAATAAAGGCTGTAGAAAAAAATGTGTGGATAATCTCCTTTCATATAAAATGCATTCCAGTAAAGCGTAATGTACATTTCCACCACTTTAATTTAATAGATTCAACAATATATTCATGCTATTTTCAACACTTAGTTTTTTCTGGATTATGGTACCTATCTAAAGCAGTGATACTCACTGCTCCTGTGAGCTGCCATTCCGTATGTTTTTGTTACAGGCCTAATTTAGCACAAGTGACACTACTCATTACCATGATGAAACGCTAACTCAGGGTAGTAGTAACATACAGGTAGATGGCAGTAGTAACTACATTGGAAGTAACACAGCTTCCATTCAGTGCAAGCGACTGAATCTTCAGCAACGTTACGGATACAAGAAGTGTTGAGATTGTGTTAACAACATAATGCAGCAATAAAAGGGCAAACTGGAACATGGATTGACACTAAAATATAGCCAATTATACTTGGTACATCAAACAGAGGGAATTAGAAATAAAGACTTGCCTCTAACAAATGCCTGCTTCAAATAAAAGCTGGTTACCTTGTGCAGTAGAGGTAAATAAAGGCCCCAGTTTTTATTTTATGGAAATACGGAAGTTCATGTTTTGCAATCATATTAAGAAAACTCTGCTTGTTTATACGTTGCATCATACGTTGGACTTGTTTTTTCCAGCCATTTTTGTGTTGTCTGATGGCCTCCTCATGGCAGTGTATTGATTCATTGAGCGTCAGGTACTGAAAAATGGAACCAAAATGAAACATCTGTTTTGATACATATTGTATCGGTTCACTTGGAACTGGTACCATTACAGTAACCGATACCTAACCCCATAAGATCATAAAGCATAGTATATACTGTATACTGTATACGGTACTTAATATTCAATAATTAAATCTGAACAACGTAACGTCAAAGAACCGGAAATACTTTCCCAGGAAACATGACTGCCACTTGTGTAACATCATTTCACTGCCAATGCTGCAGGTGTTAAATGTTTACATTTATTTTCTTCTCACTGTTTTCTTTCGTCATTATCAAAATGTTTCGTCAGTGTAATAAACTTCAAACACACATACACAAAAAACACTTTGCCATGCACTTCCTACTTTTTTCAGACTGTCTTCAATTAGTTATGTCAAATGCATCACTTGTTGTGCACGATTAACTTTTTACCGCCAACACGCTTCCCGACCTGTGATTTGTATAGCAGCAAGGTACGGCATACAGAGCATCCCTGTTTTGTGAATTGGGGCCCATCTCCTAATGTGGGAAGTCATTCCACGAACCAGGCTGAGAATAACTATTTATTAATATATATATCCTATGTAGTTCTGCTATAATTGGTACATGTTATTAGATAAAAGTTAGTTAAAATGGATAAAGCAATCAGCAATTGCGATTGCCTATTAAATATAGGTTGGAGTATACAATGTACTTGTGTTTTTTTCTTTCCATATTCTATATAGACGGCTTGCATGTTGCTTTAAAATCTGAAATATAAGGACATTTCTATATGAACTCTTATGTCTCATCACTCCTACAATGAAACTCCATTGTTATTAATGAGTTTATAAGTAAGCATTACTACTGCTAGTTTGATTCAGTGGATGCAGAGTTCTTTGGACAGTTCTACTTCTCGCTGGAGGCAATCTTTCTAAGAGTCAGCTTGTCTTTAGTTTGTCGTAGAAAGCTGCACAGTTTAACCTGAAATTCACTCGAACAAATAGCATTGCCTTCATGGTTCTGACAGCAAGTTGTGATTTTTCTGGTGTCCATTTTGCGTACATCATGGAAAAGACCCGTTCAACTGAGGCAGACGTTCCAGGCAGACATAGGACGAACTCCACTGCCTTGCTGAGTGATTGAAAACTTACATTCCTTCTGTCAAGCTCTTGAAACACCTCTGTCCATCTTTCAGAAGTAGCAGTCTTCTTGGAGTTCCAGTCCGGGATGCTGCAGCTGATGATTTCCTTGGCATTATTCTACTCGTCAAAGAGGCTGTTTTCATCAATTTGGCTGAGAGTAGGAATTTGTGTGTGGAAAGTAGCAAGACTGCTTTGAATGTAACCCCACTCTGGAACCTTTTTTAGCAAGGCCCACTCAAGTTTGTCAGTGCCCTCAAATGACAAAATCCAATTATGAAGATAATCTAGCGATGTTGAATAGAGGTTTCGCACGCCACAATAGAAGTCTTCAGCCTTTACATCGCCAGATTCAACAAGCTTGTCTTATTGTGCTTTTACATCAGATGTGACAAACACCTCACTGAGTCTGGCCTGCAACAGTTCTTTTAAATTCTTAATGTGTAGTGCAATCTCAGTGGCAGATATGTTGTCCTGCTCTACTACCGCAACTGCCCGGTTAAATGTAGCAGTTTGTTTTGTTGCAAAATTGATCCACAGTTTAGTGCATGGGTCGTTGAATTGTTTTAAAAAAATGGTTGGGCAATTTTCTTGAGATAGAAAATATGAACAGAGTGCGTCAAAAATAAGCAGTATACTCTCTAGACCTGGGCCAAGGGAGAGAAAGCGCGTGTTGCCATGCTGTAGTAGTTTTGAATACTCGAGATGAAGGAACTCACAACAGTCTTTCAACTGCTCCACTCGAACTGTATAGATATGAATGTATTTGTACACTTTCACTGCAAAACACTCCAAATCAATTGGAAGGTTTTTTAGACAATTGTGGATAATATTCGCAGCACAGCCTATGCCCAACACCTTCCTACCTAATTTACCCTGCAGTTTTCTCCATACATTGTGTTGTCAGCACAAAGTCCAATTAGCTTTTCGGCAAGAGAATGCTGTTCTATTAATCCAACCAGATACTCAGTCTGTAAATTTCCCCCGGCAAAGAGGAAAATTCTATAAAATTCACATTAATGCTGGAATCTGGTCTGAAGTAACCCACAAGCACTGGGAATAATTTTATTTCCTTGTGATTTGAGGCGTCAACAGATAGTGAAACAAAAGACCATTTGTCCAAGTCACTTTGCAATTCTTTTTCGGACAAAGGAGCTAGCACGTTGCATATGATTGCCTCGGTTTTTGTACGTACAGAGCTAAACTTTGGATCATAAACTTTGTTGATTAATTTTGCTGTGCAGTCACTTGATCTAAAGCTATGTCTGTGAATAACGGAATGATAAGCAAAAAGTCCTTCACTTGCATGAATTTGATCAGACTCCGAATTTTGACCAACAAAAAAATCCTTAACACTGGGAACTGAGCACTTACTTTTTTCAGCGTCCTTGTGCTTTTTCGTTAAGATATGCTGTTTAATGTCGCTTCGACCCCCGTGTGAAATTGAAAAATGCGCTCCACAAGTCTGACACACAACTTTGCTATTATCTGAAAACAATTAATCTTTCTTTAAAAATTTTAATTATTTTTCTAGGTCTTCGTTGAAGCTACATGCTCGCTTTGAGGACATAGTTTGATGCAGCTCACGACGTTAGTAACCGGTTAACCACTAGCCTACTATATTGCATTAGCATTCGTAATTCACATGCCCAATGCTTGGGCTCGGCAGCTCGTGGGAACGCAAATGTGATTGGATGATGTTTGGGGCTATTAAGTAAGTCGGGACACCTGAAAAAGGTCTGAAATATGGGACCGTCCCGGGAAATACGGGACGTCTGGTCACCCTACATATAACCTTTGACTGTGCTAGTTGCTGTAAGTTCCAGGGAACTGCAAAACATAACGTGAATAAAGTTATAATATTTTTAACAATACATTACTTAATATTTATTCCTGCCAGAGACGCTACATTGGAAGGTTGTCATTGACGACGATAACAAAACCCATGATCCCACGCTACTTCCCAACATCATCCAAGCACATCTTTTGTTTTGATTGAGAGCCCCCTAGCGGCCAAAAACGACATAATGTACTTTTAAATGGCATTTGTTTTCCAGTCTGCTTTAGTGATGCATTTGTTCTTGCAAATCAAATGTTTAGTTGAAACAGACTCCACTGTCAACATCAATCAGCTGTACTGTACTGACAACACTGGTTAACGCAGTCAAGCAAACATCTGAGCAGTTTTGCATTGCAAGCGTGTTTTGTTTAATAGTATTTCTGGAGACATTTATATACATCCAGCAATAGCCACAATGTGCAATCTTGTCTGGGAATGAAACATTTGGTATACGGGCATATTTCCATGTATGCAGGTGCTGTCATTAACAGGCTATAATTAATAAATGTATGATTTTTGTATCCGTTCCCGGTTATTGGATAGTAAAACACTATATTTCCAAAATATCAACGTTTTTATAAACGGTAATGTCTAAAAGGTTGATCCTTTCTAGATTTCTCTCTTCTGTCAATTTTTTATTCGAATCTGATGAGTGCTAAGCACCTCTCAATGAATGAATGCTGTCAATGGCAGAATGGCCAATAACCTCAGACAAAATATCTTTAGCCCTGGCTGAGAATCAACTAAATAATGTGTGTCATGTCCTAAAACACCATTATCTTTAGTCTTCACAATATACTGTAATAATTAAAGTGACTGGCTATCATTTGTTTTAGAATTGTCGCTGATTATTTTACAACTACGAATTGTTGCTTCTCATAATTCAACATTTTGCCTAGGCTATATTCAGGTTGTAGTAAAATAAGTAATTCAATAACATTTGTATTAAATGTAGGCTATTTATTTTTTACTATGCTACCATAATCCTGAAGTTTTTAAATCAAAATTGGCCAAATGTCGCCACGTTTTAATCATGTAAATCTACATGTCGGATATATTACACTAACTAACAAAATACATAATGAAATAAAATTTGGGATAAACCTTTACATGTAAATATTATAAACTGTTACATTTTATAGGGGCAGAATCAGATTAATTTATTTGAACTCTGCCTGAGAATTGCCGCTTCTGCTGAATGAATGTACAATAATATTCAGGTGAGCAAGGAAATATTTTTCTTCACCAGCTCATTTTGCCATCTTCATGTAAATTCGTCTGTTTTAAGAAAAGAAGACACAATGTCAAGTCCGAAAATGTATAGACGGAATAACACAAATGGACAGTATGTGAGATACAATCGTATCCTTTAAACTGTTCGCCAGATTTATTTGAATGTCAATGGAATTAGAAACATTCCTGTGTTGGGGTTTCGTCTGTGCAGTTGTGCTCAATGGAAGCACTATAGCATGCCATGATCAGTTCGTACAACACCCCGGGTGAATGGGTGGAGAAGAGGCCATGAATATAGGCTACGACAATTACACTCAAACTATTAATTGCGCTCTTTTGGATGTTTGTGACACATATGGAGGGAAAAGAATGGATGTGGAGTAATTTTTGTCTGATCAATATGGAGTTGACAGAGAGATTATGCGGTAGGCCTACCTGCGTTTTTATGATAAGGATACAAGAAGACAGCACTTGGAAATGGACAGGTTTGCTGCACTCTCAGGCAATCATTCATTAAAATAGGGTTTTACACAATCCCATTTTAATATATCCAGGACACACAGGGAAAAAACTTGAATAATACTGAATGAAACTGAATGAATCCACACTACATACTATAATTCTAATAGTTTAAATATTGTTTTACTTTATACATGAACAAAATAAAAACATGTTTTACACAATTACTCTAATTCTCTAATCTTTCATTTATCAGTGAATAAAATAGCTGTGGTGGATTTTCATTATATAGACTTAAGAATTTTAGCTCTACAAAGGATAAAAATAGTAAAATAGGCTACTACAGCATAGCTATCACCGTTGCCTGGAATGTTGATGGGATAAACCGGTTTAACAGAGGGGGTGGAGGAGGGACCATGAATATAGCTGGCATGTGAGCTTCGTGCTGACATCATGATGGAAAAGAGCCGCAAAACAGGCAACACGCCCATAAAACAAATGCAATCGTTTTGTTTGCAGTTCTGGCTCTCACCAGCAACCAAAAGTTATGTGCTGAATGTGGGCCAGAAGAGAGTTGATTATAAACTGTGTAATGCTGGCGCAATAGACAATATACCCTTGCATATTTCATTATGTAATTACTGCATATTCAACTACTGAATGAAGCAACATTTTTACATGATACTTGTACTTACACAATGCCTCTAGTTGTTATGTAATAGTAGTAGTAGTAGTAGTAGTAGTAGTAGTAATAGTAGTAGTAGTAGCCTTTATTGTCACTTGTCACAAGTACCAGCGAAATAAGCCATCAACCTGTCCATACAAACAAAATGACAAGGGGGTAGACAGGACAGGAAGACATGGATTGAGAAAAACAATACAGCATTACATGAGGAGAGGTGGGGAGAAAAAAAAGGCAGCACCCATACTATGCTCCTATAAAAAGTACAGTGTGGGAACACAAAATAAAACACCTCAGCAACATTAGCACATAATCAGTACACACAACATGAACAAGATTTGCAACAGGGGTGGGGAGTGGGGGATGGAGGTAGTCCAGCCCAGGCCGGCAGCCATCCGGTCCTGCAGCCATTTCGGCGCTGGTCACAGACCCGCCTGTCGGGATGGGGGTAGAAAGCAGTGAAAGCGAGGGATGGGGTGAGGGGCGGGTGATTGCATATCTGTATATATATGTAAGGGTTCATGTGTGTGTAGGCCTGGAGAGTCGCTATGCCTGGCATCATAATCCAGGTGCCTCAAGTCTGCAGTATGTCAAAGTGATACACAGCAATTTGCCATGGAGACATTCTTGGTCATGTCCCAGACAGTCAACAATCACCAGGTGTCTGAGTGCAGACAGCTCTGCCCACTGCTTCAATCATGACGGCCCACCTTGTGGGGCTTTGAACAGCTGTCACCGTCTTCTTAGTTCCTTGATAAACCAGGGCAATGCCTAATCCCATCAGCAGAAGACCTGTTATCATGGTTCTGAATAGGTAGATATCTTCAATGTCCTCCACGGAAAGAGCTGCCAAAACCATGACCCGCCACTTCTCCCATGCGTCCATTCTCATTCTCATCGAGAATATGGTGTAAATTGTGTTTAGAGACCAGTTGATCAAATCCATGATTTCTTAGTTTGGAAAGCAGTGCTGAGAGAGTCTCTCAAAAGTACAGGACAATATACATGACAAGAGGAGCAAGCAGGGGAGGTAAGGGAAGGGAGAAGGAGAGGGAGAAAATGTGACTGCCTTCGTTGAGAGCTGAAGAGAGGAGCTAATCTCTAAGTAGCAAACACAAAGACAACTGTGTGAGGTAAAATTGTTTTTTGTGTAATATATCCAAGAAACAGGGGAAAATGATTAACGCTGAATAATATTTTAAAACCACCAGAAAAGCCAAAGTATTTCCACAGGTGCATCTCATACACTATCCATGAAATAAACTAAGTTTAGCTGTGAGTGTTCCTTCAGAATGAAGAGTGTGCCTTAGGGAAGACAAAAAAATGTCGACCCCAACCCCTCTTTCACACACATTTATCAGTGTCCGAAACAATGCATTGTTAGGGAATAGTCATGTGAAATAAGATTTATTAACAAATAAGTTTAGGCCTATTTACAGATTAACAAAATAGTTTATCTATATTTTGAATTTGTTTGACCAATATGATCAGTTTTATAAATATTTCAGAACTAATTTAGTCTCCGGCCACATAAAGTTGCCTCATTTCTCTACAGTCAGTCAGCAATATTTTCTCACAGTCATAGCTAAAATGTCCATGGGGTCCTGTAATCAAAACACCTGAAAAACAGAGAGGGGAGAGAGCAAGATTTGTCAATTTAAGAACAGTGTTGTCAGCTTATAGCGCTCATCACGACTGCCCCTGGTTCAATTTTATAAGCGAATTATCGTTTATTCGTTATAACCAATTTTTATCATTTCTTTTAATTTTCATGCATATATTACATGCATATATTATATTACATTAATATAAAGTAATGAAACAAAAACAAATTTTATTGGCAGATTGGGTCATGACGGGGCAAAAGCACCCCAAAGAATAAGCCTAGCACCCCTTTTAGCCCCCCCTAGAAATAATTTTATATTTTCATATAAATATATATATTATTTTCCCTGGATAAAGTACTTTCGCTTTTCTAAACGGCTAAGTCCATGTTTGCTTGGTCGTTAACTAACCCTACCAGCCATCCCATGAAACTGACGCGTGGTCACTGAAACGCACAGCTACCTACTCACTGTTTGAGGATTTATTTCGTACCACAAAATATGTCGACATGCTACAGTCTCCTAATATCCAGATATCATAGAGGCAGAGGCATTTTTTCTTTTTTTTAAGAATAAATATATTGTCCTGTAAATAAACTCCACAATATGTATTGCATTCCTGGCATGTTAATTAAATGCAGAAATGTCTTAGTGGAATGGATGATATTTCACAAATAAAATGTTGGCATCCGTTTTATAACCGCATTAACACACTCCAGCCTGTGCGTTGCCAGGGAATAACTGCACACCTCAGCGGTGTAGAAAGTCATGAGGCCGAAGGAGGTGTGCGGTTATTCCCTGGCAACGCACAGTCTGGCATGTGTTAATGCTTACATCTCGTCTTGTCTGCGAGGTGGCGTTCAAATTGTTGAAATAATAATGTAGACTTCTTTTTCCAACTTCACAATTTTCTCTATGAATACATTCTCAATCAGCGGAGGATGTTAGGCTATATTACTCTAATTCATTTGTAGTGTAACAAAATAAGTAATCCAATAATATGTGTAGTCAAATAAATATGATCAAATTATACATGGTTACCTTTCCTTTTCATTTGTTGATATAACTATATCCTACTTCAAATGAGTTGTATTACCATTAATCTAATAAACCCGAATTTAAAAATGAATTAATGACAAAACAGGGAGCCCTATTGTGGCATAAATGTTCGCGCCATAGAACCATAATGCAGATTCCGAAACATATTTTCTCTGAATCATAGATTGTATAAATCACTGGATATAACCATGTGTGATGTCACCCTTTGGATTGTGAAGATTTGATTTGGGTAATCGAATTTGCCGTTACGGGCGCAGACATCTTGATTGCGGATGTGACGATTTTAGACAAGAGGGAGTAGTAATATAGCTAGCTAACTGATATGAATTGGGATGCTAACGAAAAACAGTATTAAATCAAAATGTAAAACAAAATGTATCATTACTTACCGGAAAACTGAACTGCCAGCTCCTTTGAGTGTCTTGTCGTACAACTGAACGCCATAGCCATGCCCTAAACACCCCTTTATCAAATAAATTGCAGGCTGAAATCTAGCCATTGAAACCATATACTCATTATGAAAATAATTATTACCTAAGTATATCAAGTAGATTATGTCTCTCATTCTCATAGACTATTACAGAAACCGAGCTCTTTTGCAACCAGGCGTATCGCCCCCAGCTGGAATTTAGATAGAATGCAGGTTTAAGGCACTTCCTCATTTGCGTCAATTTGCCAAACCGGATGCTCACCCTGTGCTCTGAATGTCTTAGTTGAAAATCTTTCTTAAACTTTAAAATTTTGTAGAGCCTATAAAAATACTAAAATACAACAGCAGAAATATGAGGTGTTATAATTCAGGCTATTTGTTTCCGAATAACATCCAACAATGGAACACATTTTAAAATGAATAAAATGGCAAAACAGCCCCACTTTCTAATTGCGCAACGAGCGATCTGCATAAGTTAGTTGAAAATTGTTTTTACCTTCTAAAAAAAATAAAATAGAAAGAAAAGTATAACTGGTTCATCTCTGAATAAAGTAAATGTGGTGGATTTTCATTCTATAGACTTAAGAATTGTAATTCTATAAAGGCAAAAAATATATTTTTATACTATATATATATATACATTTCTATTCTACTGTTATTTAATACCGTCAAAAACAACAAAAATCTCCATGTAATTAATCTGTTTTGAGACCATTTTAATTTGAGACCAGGCCTATGAAAACACAATAGGAGTGATGCTCTTGATCGCTGGATGCAGTGATGGCATGGCTGGAGGCGAAAGCGGTTTTTATTGAGGATGATTCTTATGCTAATGATGGTGTTGGCTGTAAACAGTTGGCGGTTATAGGTAGTTTGGAAGGCCTGGCGGTTCTAGTGTTTACCCCTTGTCTGTGAAGCATAAACTGCATCCTACCCTCAAGGTCCACCCTGTCTTCCATGTCTCCTGTCTAAAGTCTGTCCGCCTCAGTCCCCTGTTGCTTCCTCCTCCCCGGCCGCCACTGCATCGCATCATTGACGGTGGTCCAGCATACATGATTCGCCGCCCCTAGGACGCCCGACGCAGGGGTTGTGCGGTCCAGTTTCTTGTGGACTGGGAGGGGTATGGTCCCGAGGAGAGGAGCTGGGCCCCTCTGGGCCAGATGCTGAATGCCTCCCTCGTCCGGGACTTTTATCGGAAGCCGGGTGGTCAGGGTGTTCCGCCTGGTGGCATCCCTCGAAGGGGATCCTGTCAAGAACCCGCCCTTCTGAGCCTGTTCTGTTCCTAAGCTTTCTTGTCTGTCCATTTGTTGTCTTGTCATGGGTGTTCATGAACACACTTTCTGACCCTGAGCACCTAATCACCTCCTGATCCCAAGCACCTGGCCTTGATCTGCACCTAGGATTTATTGCTGCCTTCCCGTTATAGGGGAATTACTGGCAATCAGTCTCTGCTAGGTTATACTACTAAAACGTGTGTTCTAGTCGTGTGCCTTTTACTATTATAGCCAGTCTGAGAACTATGCTTTATTACAAAAAATATTAGATTACTAGACACCTGTGGCTGGTTAGCATGTCTACATCAGCGACAATCTTTTTGTGGTAAGTGAATGTTAAAATAGTTTTTATTTTTTATATGGTCTTATTTGGAAGTTGGTGTTGAGATATGAAGCGAGAGGAATTGTCCGCCATTTTGTTTGTTTTGTTCCTGGGCCCGTATTTATCAAGCTTCTCAAAGTGCCATTTTAGTCTTCAGTGCTGAGAATTGACAAAATTTACTTCTACTCTCAAACTTAAGTGTAAAAGCAAGTTCAAATATCTCAAAGCTAAGAATCACTCTTACTCTCCCAGCTATACAAGACTGCTCGAGAGGTCTCTCAAGTGGTTAAGAGTTGCTAGTAGGGGCTTGTGATGGCGTAGACAGAGACGTGCGCAAATCTTTTAGGAGAGGAAGAATGTTTTATTTAATTGTTTTTAATTAATTAAAAAACGGTATTGTTTGGACAGAGCAGGCATCATCTTCCTCAGCGACTGAGTGAGGAACGTAATTTCACCAGTGACATTTATGCAGCAATTCATTTTCAGATTAATTGAAGGTGATTATGCTTTGTTTGCATCGCAATGCTGATGATTTGGCCCATCACATCACAACCATCAATAAGCCGAATTGTTATGGAAACAATTATTGCACTTACAGCTCAAAACATTGTCACGTGTTTCACTGACTTCCCAACAACACCCTGCATAATCCAACAGAAGCAAACACAATTCATGCAAATAGCCGGCTTACCAAGAGTAGTAGGCGCAATGGATGGCACTTATGTAAAGATCATTGCTCCCAGGGAGTCCCAGCGTCAACGAGAATGTTTATGTGAATAAGAAGAGGTAACAGCATCAACGCACAAGTTGAGTTTGATGCAGACTACAACATTTTAGATGTGGTACCCAAACGGCCTGGGTCTACCCATGACGCGCGATTTTGAATGAAAGTGGCCCGAAGCAGCTGTTTGAAAGGCACTTTCTGGCGACAGAGGATACCCGTTCGTGGCTGCTCACCCCTTTCCATATGCCACTGACAGAAGCCCAAATGAACTACTACAGGTAGCCTTTTTGTAAGCTATTTATTAACATTTGTTTCATAGTTTATTAATAGAACACTGATCCTAATGTAGGCAATATATATCCCTTCCCAGGGCACATAGTATCACACGAAGTGTGGTGGAGAGGGATTGGCCAGTGCAATCACAGTTTCCATATTCTCCACTCAGAAATTCAACTACAGCAAGCAGTGTTTTTTATTCTCTCCAGTTCTGTTATCTTTTGGAATCCATGATGGCTACAATTACATCATTAACTCTAGGCTATATATAGGCAGGTCAGTTAACAGCACACTCGTTTGAAATATTTAATTGAGAAATAGTGAAAAACATGTTGGAAATCTTTTTTGATCTTTAATTTACAATGTGTATATTATAATGGATTCTCTTAAATTCTTTATTGTCAAATGTTTGATGAAAGTCAACTCCTCTAATGAATGTCACCATTGAATGTGAATTTATCTGAGAATATTCTTAAACAAGTACATCTATTCAGTGATTGGATCCTATGTTGTCATCCAAAATCCCGTTTGCGGCACAGCAAAGTGTCGTGAATCAGCTCTAAGACTGACACTTAAGATTTAGTCCTACACTTCACTAAAAGTAGGACTGAGATGTTTGATAACTAACTTTTAAGCGTAGCTTTGAGCCAAGAATTTTCGTACTCTTAAGTCAAGTCTTAGCAGTGTTCTTGAGAGTAATTCTAAGAAGCTTGATACGGGCCCTGGTTCCCAGGGGAGCATAGTGATACCTTTTGATTACATACTACAGCGCTTGAGTGATTAGGCAAAATTGGACGTGCAGATATCAGGGAATTCTCATAGGCTTGGAATGCAATATCTGCTTGGACGTGCAGATATTGCCGAACCCATTTAATAAATGAGTTTAATGTATGTAGTACCAGTGAATATTTGTACTGTATGTAAGGACTGTATATCTCGTATGATATACTCGAGTTTAAAACTTTAATACTCTCTTCCAGACACAGTATAATTTTTCAAAATAATATTGTACTGTTGCTTATTCAGTATAGATTAATGTAGATTTAAATAGTTATCTCCATGTTTTCAGCGACTTACCGTATGGGCTAGTCCCTCAAAAAAACTGGTTCTATACAGTATATCCCTGTGAAAGGGAAAGCTTAATCGACGAGAGGTGGAGAATTTCACATGAACTGATATGCCTGGAAGGGCCTTGCCAAAGCCACAGTGCTCATAATGAAAAATTAATCTGCTGTTCTTCACTAATGATAATGCACTACCAAGCATGAGTTGGTTGGAATGAGCCAGGCAATTCCCCCATCACACAGCCGTTAAGAGAGGATAAACCCAGTATTACGACTGCACAAATTAGATTTGTATCTGTGAGTCACAAAGTGGATAAAATCTGCTGGTCCACTCATACGTATTCATTCTTTACATCCCCAAGTTCTTTCAGATGTTTTCTGGACTCTTTAGTTCTGAATTAAGTATTATAGATCCCAGTTAATAAAAAGGTATACGATAGAACAGATTCTCTCTGCTTGTGTGAGATTTTCTCTCACCATCTCCACATTTACATTGTGGTCATTCATCAGATGCTCTAATCCAGAGCGATTTACAGTAGTACGCACATACATTTTCCTACCTTTATTTGCTTTTTACCAGTCCCTATTGTGAATAGCATCAACATTACTGGATTTGCAAGTGCCATGTACTACCAACTGACCCAGAAGGGAATCCAACACCTACACACGCAACCAACCAACCAAACACACACTATCTGAGTCACAATAAGCACTTGAGGATAGGACAGCATGGTCACTGATTAGAAGTGAGTGCCCACACAAAGAAGGCAGTAGGCCTCTCCTTATGTAAAGCTCTTGAATTAAGCCAAACTGCAGTAAGGTTACATTGCAATTCAGTCAATGCCTCTTCATATTCCTTCCTCCCAAGCACGCATATAAAGGCATACACTCGTATGACACTTGCCTTTGAAAAACAAGAAATAAAATCTACAGAGGCAGTCCAATTGATTGACAGAAAGTTCAAAGGGAACATTTTATCATTTAGCTTCAAACGAAACATAGCTGTCTGCAAACAAAATCAGTCTTGGGGCTAGACCATGGTTCATCCAGTTGAAGCTCTATTTATGTTCTCCTCTAAGTTTGCCTTCATAAGACAATACTATTTTAGTTGCTGGTACACTCGTCCATTCATAAAATTGTACATTGGGTAATGTTCTACACTATAAATCAATCTAGTTCATCCCTTTGTGAATCAGCCAAGAATTTGTATATATCAAAACTGGACAAAGGCAATGCTTTATTTAGGCCAGTATGTACAGTTATTTAGTTTCATTCATTAAAATCAGTGTTTTCAATGCCCTCATATAAAAGTGCAGGAATTGTTAGTAAGAGGAGTTTGATGATTGTTTTTCAATATAATAAGAAACAACTCCAAATTACTTCTAGATAGCTAGATAGTGTCTACAAGCCACACTGCACAATTGCATTGAAACAATACAAACAGTTTGACAGTCTGAGATGACCCGGGGTCTGTAGTGTACGTAGCTAGAAAGTAGCTTGCGAGTGCACAGGTCTGCTGATAAATAATCACAGCTGCAATGCTGAAAGTAATTCTAACTATGGTCTGATGAAAGACATGACACATTTCTGAGAGATAGTATATTGCAAGATACCTGGATTCTGTGGTATGTGTATTAATTCCTTGGTGAAACTTGCTAAAACATGTGTATACAACCGTTTAAATTAAGTGTATATTAAAATTTTAAAGCACACACATCATTCATTTTGTCAGATAACAAAGCTGCCTTCTAACTTTCATCTCCCCAAATTGATGACTTTTTTTAACAAAGAATTCCACTCCAGCGATATTTGCAAAAGTCTGCTGCTACAAGTACTGTTTTAATCTGTTCCTCTTCTCTCCTGTCACGAGATAAGAAAGCAATATGCCACACATGGTATAATCCAATCTAGCTTTTAGGATCACATTCTGCTTTTATATACAGAGTGAGTATGTAGGCCTAAGTAAAAGTCATGCCTATTTTCTGTTCTTTACTTTGGGCCTGAGGCCCAGCCACTGAAACCAAAATTACTCTAACAACAATACAAATATATGTGATAGTGATGTTTTATCTGACAAGTCAGAATGGGAAGGCAGGCTGCAGGCCTGATGAGTTTTCCGTGTTGACACAGAACTTTGGTTATATAGACAACCTCATCATGTTTTCCATATGTTGCAGTTGCATTGTGTTTTAAAGTGCATTGCACAAGTACAGTGCCTTGCGAAAGTATTCAGCCCCCTTGAACTCTTCGACCTTTTGCCACATTTCAGGCTTCAAACATAAAGATATGAAACTGTAATTTTTTGTGAAGAATCAACAAAAAGTGGGACACAATCATGAAGTAGAACAACATTTATTGGATATTTCAAACTTTTTTAACAAATAAACAACTGAAAAATTGGGCGTGCAAAAAACATTGCTGGAAAGCTGTTGTCATTGCATGTGACAAAATCAGCCATCTGGCGTCTCTACAAGGAAGCCATGATGACACTTAGGGCTAGATTTATCAAGCTGTTTGCGACTGTTTCCAGGCGCTAATTGGTCGCAAAGACGGACGTAACCGATGCGTGCTATTTACAAACCAGGCGCACTTGGGTAAAATCGCAGATTGCCTGCCACATTAGCGACCACAGACAAGTTGCGCTTTTAATATGCGTTCGTGGGAGGGTCATGGGGAAAGTGGGAG
>JACXGM010015709.1:0-21081 GCA_016801145.1 Umbra pygmaea
CAAAATTGAAAATTGACTACCCTTAAAAAATCCTACTTTTTCTAATCCTAATCCAAAACCTTACCATACACTTCCTCTAACCCTACACTTAACCCTTACCTCAATAACCAAACATTTAGTCCTAAACATAAGCATGGCCCTAGTGCCTAACCGTAACCAGTAATGCATAATCCTAACCCCTCATTCCTAAACTATATTTATACAGGGAAAACCATCTGAGACCAGTCTCCTTTACAGTTGTGCCCTGTGATACAACAATATACTGTACAAACAGCAGGCAACATTTTTTAACAAAATAAAAGTTACAAATATAATAAAATTAAATAAAATAATTAATAATAAAAACTCTTGCATAATAAAAAACACACATTTAGAGCAACATTCACATTTAACATTTAAAATGTAATGTAACAGAAATTTGAATGTGCATACAGGCACTAAAACCTCTAGCTTAAATTTTCTCTGTATATCATTCCATGAGTGCGAGTTATGGTATTCAAACACAGTTTTTTCTAACTCAGAGTAAAACCTTGGTATCTCCAGTACCAACAATTTTAGAATTTAGATAGATAGCACATTTGAAGAAACCTGAAGTTACAGTCATCTAAAGGATTATTAGGAACACCCTTTCAATTTCTCATTAATGCAAGTCTCTACTCAACCAATCACATGGCAGTTGTTTCAATGCATTTAGGGGTGTGGTCCTGTTCAAGACAATCTCCTGAACTCCAAACTGAATGTCAGAATGGGAAAGAAAGATGATTTAGGGATTTTGAGCGTGGCATGGTTGTTGGTGCCAGATGGGCCGGTCTGAGTATTTCACACTCTGCTCAGTTACTGGGATTTTCACACACAACAATTTCTAGGGATTACAAAGAATGGTGTGAAAAGGGAAAAACATCCAGTATGCGGCAGTCCTGTGGGCAAAAATGCCTTGTTGATGCTAGCGGTCAAAGGAGAATGGGCCCACTGCTTCAAGCTGAGAGAAGAGCAACTTTGACTCAAATAACCACTCGTTACAAGCGAGGTATGTAGCAAAGCATTTGTGAAGCTACAACACGCACAACCTTGAGGCGGATGGGCTACAACAGCAGAAGACCCCACCGGGTATCACTCATCTCGATTACAAATAGGAAAAAGAGGCTACAATTTGCAAGAGCTCACCAAAATTGGACAGTTGAAGACTGGAAAAATGTTGCCTGGTCTGATGAGTCTCGATTTCTGTTGAGACATTCAGATGGTAGAATCTGAATTTGGCGTAAACAGAATGAGAACATGGATCCATCATGCCTTGTTGCCACTGTGCAGGCTGCTGGTGGTGGTGTAATGGTGTGGGGGATGTTTTCTTGGCACACTTTAGGCCCCTTAGTGCCAATTGGGCATCGTTTAAATGCCACGGGCTACCTGAGCATTGTTTCTGACCATGTCCATCCCTTTATGGCCACCATGTACCCATTCTCCGATGGCTACTTCCAGCAGGATAATGCACCATGTCACAAAGCTCAAATCATTTCAAATTGGTTTCTTGAACATGACAATGAGTTCACTGTACTAAAATGACCCCCACAGTCACCAGATCTCAACCCAATAGAGCATCTTTGGGATGTGGTGGAACAAGAGCTTCGTGCCCTGGATGTGCATCCCACAAATCTCCATCAACTGCAAAATGCTATCCTATCAATATGGGCCAACATTTCTAAAGAATGCTTTCAGCACCTTGTTGAATCAATGCCACATAGAGTTAAGGCAGTTCTGAAGGCGAAAGGGGGTCAAACACGTCAAACACAGTATTAGTTTGGTGTTCCGAATAATCCTTTAGGTGAGTGTATAACAGGCAATGATGTGTGCAAAAGTCTGAACCCGTAATAAAGTGCAATGCTGCATGATACACTGCATCACCAAAATCAAACACTGACATAAAAGTTGTCTGTACAATTTCCTTTTTAACATGATTTATTTATGTAGATAAAGCCAGTGCTTGATTTCAGCTTTCTTACCAGTTCAGTAATATGTATATTAAAAGAGAGCTTATTGACCATATTCCCAGGTATTTATAGGTAGGGACACATTCTATAACAGAGCCATCAAGAGAATGGTACTAATGTTAAGATCATCCTAATGTAGACGTTTGGATTTTGAAAATAGCATATACTTGGTTTTATACAAGCCTGAGGTCTACATGTGCATTTTGTAGCAATTAAAAGTCAGTCAGTAGGAGTGTAAATGTAAGAAATTGGGCTAACTCATAAAGTACTGTGTCTAATTCTAACCCCGACCTCTAACTGAATTTCTCCACTAAACTTAAACAGTTAAGCAACACAATTGACTTTTTCAAACTGGGGACAAAAAAAGTACCCATTTGTGTAATTTTTCTGATTGAACCAGAGTTTTGGAACATTTTGGTTGATCATTATGGAGATAAGTTAAAAACACACACACTTTAACCCTAACACTATATTTTAGATGTGAACTTACAACATGTAATTAAAAGAAAGCAAGTTCACAGTGCAAAACCGGATCCTTGGTGGGGAAAAGATACAGACTTGAGATATTAACGCAGGGAGTCTAATAATGCAATTGAAAGGCTAATAATCCCACCCATTGATTTTGACAGGGTTGATCATAGAGGCTAGCCTCTGTCTGAATACCTGACTATTAACCGTGAGGGGAAAATAGCCAGCTCTCCTCCCAAATAACAAGCTGTCCTACTACATGCTGAGTCTGCACTCATGCTGGCCATGTGAATGGCCAGACTATTAGGCCGTCTGCTTTCAGGGTTAGTCGTTCAGGTCTGGATGCTCTCTGCTCCCACTATAGTCTGAAGAGTCTGCTAACACCCACGTCCTTGTGATAATCCATGTGTTTCAGTCACACGACTATTGTCTTTCTTTCTTTCTCTGTCCCTGTCTCCTTTTCACCAGTTCTCCTTTGTCAGCCTGTTTTGCATTAATTGCATCTAGATGGATTGTTTATCTTTTTGAATGGAGGTTTGCTAAGAACACCCTAGAATGAGAAAAGCCATCATGAGGGCACTTCAGTGATATCACCAATAGATGCCCGGCCAGCTCAAGCACTGTTTCAAGCTGCCGTGGAGTGGCGTTGAGCGAGTTTAATCAAAACTCAGATGGGAAAAAAATATAGTATATGATCATCGTTGCCACCATTATGTTGCTAACACTAAGCAAGATTGGGGGAATACATCTATTACTAATGTTAGATACACAAAAGCTGGAGAAAGAGAGGTTTGGGCAACGTTTTATAATGTCTGAAACATTTTTCAAATGGCATTGTTCAACGTCTTTTTCTCCATTCCATCCAACCATTCTCAAAGCTCTTTGATCAATATTAATTCACTGAGCTTTTCCATAGTGATCAAGCCCTTATGCTTGTCAAAATTGTTGTGATAATCTAAATGGAATACATGGAAATTCGAAAACGCTCAAGTGCGATATTCCCTCCTGAAGACAGTTCTGAGCAATTGATCACTGGAATTATAATCGGTGCCATTACATTATATGCTTCCCATGGTTGTTTTAGGAGCATGTGTGTTTGATGTACACAGGTATTTATTCATTAATTCAAATTGTACACCAGAAAACTGGTAGGGAAGGAATCTGATTGGCTTTCAGCACTATCTCTGTACAGACTGCAGACTCGTTTGGTGGAAACAGAAAATCACCCATTTATGCATTATGGAAATGGCCTCAGCAGAATTAGTAGTAAACTACTAGAGCTTGTGGTAATTTCTTTAATGATGTCCCCACACTATCATTGACTCCATGATCAGTCAAAGGCTGATCAAGAAATAAAAGTTCAAGAGGCACACAAAGCAGGCACAATCATCTCATTAATACATGATAATGTAACAGGGAAAGAGCACAGAGCCAAGCATGCTGCATGATTCTCTAATAAGGAATGTAATAACACTAGAAGCAAATCGTATACGGATGATGAAACCTCTGGTTTCATTGCTGGAAAGAAAAAAACATTGGTGCGGAACTTCACAAAAATGGACGGCAAATAACCTTGGTTTTTACACAATGACATAAGCCATTTCACAAAGTTATCCACAAGCAAATTCCAGAACGTCATGTCAATATAAGTATAGTCAGAATATCTTGACTTTCACTGAATATGCCTATCAAACACATAGAGGGGCATTCAACTTCATATGTTTAAATCAGGATCTTCTCTACAATTTCTGCAATGCTATATTTGACTTAAATTGAATGAAATAGAATAAATGCATGTAAAACTGAATAATTCTACGGCAAGTAATTTAAACTTAAACATAACACACAACTTTGAGGATATTAAATGTGTCAAGTAAATACAAAGAAAGCAACAAAGCATATAGGCTAGTACAAATACATTTTTTTTTACCAAAGACTGAGGTGAATTAACAAGCATGGCAGGCTACTGATGTTTCCAGATGTTCCCCATCAGACCCACAACATGTGACCACAATCTCTGAATTTCACTGCCTGGTTTACTGCTTTTTATCTTGATTTTAGTCCCTAACGCTATCCACTTTTGATTCTGATCCACCCTGAAAGGTAGGGAACATACGTCGCTGTAACAACATCAATGCGCTTCGCCAGGTTTTCACGTCGGGGAAATGTCTTACTATAATTATGATCTATGTTTTATTTATTTCTCAGAGAAAATGTATTGTTTTCTCTGAACAATCAGTCCTTTTTTTTGTCTTTTTTTATGTTTTACCTCCAAATAAAAAATGTGGGGATAGGGGTAGAGTTTTGGTGGTGGCAGCAAATCTGCAAATCATTTATTTACATTTGGCATCTGCATAATGAACCAGGGGATCCAATGGAAGCCCAGGCTGGCCGGAGACAGGGTGGCATGCCTTCAGTTTTAATGGGGCCTGCTATGGAAACTTCCAATCCTTCTTGACATTTCTCATAGCGAAATAAACGTGCTCTGGGTCAGAGTGTCCATTAGGAAGATAAGAGACGAACAAGTCAATTATACTTCGATGACTCCATAGCCAGGGGACCTCATTATCATGATCAGGGAGGTCTGTGCTGCTGCAGCTCTTCTCCTGTGTGTAGCTCCTGATTAAGTTGTGGAAGAATGACATGGCCCTTTTCTTCTCCCTTTATGTAGAAGATGGGGAAACATTTTTATAAAAAATACACAAACACACATGCACTCACACACACTGTCTTCCCCGGATATAGACGTGCACGCCAACAAAACAGCTATGCGCTAGTGTCCGGCCAGCCGGCTAGAAATTGTTGACACGTTCAAAACAAAAAGTGAGAGTGTCACAGGAGATGTGGGTGGGGAGGTTTTTCTTTCAAGCCGCTCAGAGGGTCACCGAAGCCGATGCATTGGGAAAACAGTTGTGGCAGGGATGTTGCGAGCTGTCATGCACAGCCTGGATGCGTTGCCTAGAGTTGTGGTTGGAGGGTAGGGGGTGCGGGCGGACGGTGCTCTGGCTGGGGCGCGGGTAAAAGAAAAAATAAGCTGAGCCCGGGGTTTGGTGGGCGGAGTGGTGTGTTTTTTCCCCTTCTATCTGCTCGGCTCGTTCTCCAGTGCGAGGACGTTGCAGTTTGTTGACGTTGACAGGATGCATGCAGACAGGCTACAGGGACTTGGGCTTGTCTTTCCTAGTGCTTGTGTAGTGTGCATCATGTAACCACGGTTTCAGCGAGGGCTCTAATTAATTAATTTAAGTGATGATCTGGAACACTGGGAATTGATCAGCAGCCAGACTCGTCACAGAAATATTTGCACTTCTCACTGGAGAAAGGTGAAGGGGTCTTTGATATGATGTGGTGTATAATCCTCTGTACCATCAGTTTCCTTCTGTTTGCTATGTGCTATGCTTTGGATAGTCTAGTCAAACTTCTCTCAAAGTCCATTTGTAGAATTGCTAATTGATAAATTCCTTTCATATTGACCACTATTAGTGAAGAAATGCAGGTGAGCACAGTGTGAAATAAAATATTGAACTGAAACCACCTAACTGTTTCGTGTTAATTGTTGAATTACTTCTCAGAACATAACATTCTGTCATGTTTCAATGTTCCCTTATTTTAATCACATTGTTGCAATCACGATTCCCAAATTGCAGTAAGTGGAGCTGTGTCTATCCTCACGCAGACCGAACACAAAGGAGCCTTGCTAGCAAGGGGTTTGGCTGCATCTGCTTGCATACCTCCATCATTGCTCTCTGAAACATGAATGATTTGATTATTTGATGACAGCTTATTTCAGAAATTTGTTTCGGCACCATATGTCTCTAATATGCAATTCCCCCTTTATAAAAAATGCCTTGCCCTGGGGACTACGAAAGGCCACACACTTCACGTACCTGGGGGGACATTGGCTTGTGAGCTCAGAGATGCACACTGCACTGGGAAAAGCGCAATGAAGCGCATTCTAGCTAGTGCATGCTCAAGAAAAATATTTTCTCTTGTTTTTTTTCTCATGATGAATGAATAATGCAGCTTGAGGCTACAAGTGCCGTTTTTGAATATCTTCAACAAACCTACCCAATCAAGCAGAATAACTGGATGGAAAGCACTACTTTCTTTATTTTCCAAGTCTCCTGACAGAAACATCCTTGTTAATTTAATTGGTTGCCTAGTCTTGTTTCTCTGAGTGATTGTAAAACATGAGCAAGCTCTTAAATTCAAACTAACTTTAACCAGCTTTACAACCTGTGTCATCACTGTAATTGCATCTTTAGCACATTTCACTGCATAACAGAGATGACCAAACATGGAGATGGACAGAGGTCTAAGACTAGACTGGAGACCAACGTGTGTCTGCACGCTCAAGTGGATTTTATATCCCGACAACATGTGTGTATGACATGAATGCCAAATACTAAAATGAACTGTGTTTATTTAGGGATGGGTTATAATAACATGCATATGTATAGAAAATGGGTTGTCCGTTTTCACCTGAAATGCATAACCATACTAGATCTAGGTAGAATTGTAATCAAACATAGTCATTTGTTTCTCTACTAGAATGCTTGTAATAATCAATCAGAAAGTAGGGATCTGTAAAACCCACAGCGTGTAAAGCATCTCAAACACCAACAATGTGTTAGGTCTACTTTAAAGGTTTGTTCACTACGTTGGTAACATATTCTACTTTGTGGAACAGGAAAAACTGAGATCAGATGTTTTATTGATTAGAAAATCTTGTTATGGACTTCCACATGGGCTGCCTTTGTCCTTGCAATGGCCAATAGGAAATGACAAGCTGATGATTCAAATTTCAACATCCAATGGGGCTGTCTAACTACTTGCCCGTCATTACATTATACTGGGATGATTTTAAACATTCTATAATTTGTTGTAACATCATTTAATCTGGAACTATGAGCACTTCCGCGGAGTATCTTGGAATTTCAAGATCTAATAAGTTCAGAGTGAGATGTCATCCTTAGGAGTATTTTTACTATACAATTTATCAAGTTGAATCCACTATTGAAGGTGTTGTCCACCAACAATAACTAAATACAACATACTAAACATTGCAGTATATTTTATTTGACTCTACCACTTAAAGAGTGTTTCTGATGGTTTTAATATCCATTGCTCATGAACCATTCCACATGGCAAGTGGCTTAACATTAAAAAGAAGCACTTTCTGTCTTAAAATATGAATACATAGAATGTATATATGTTCATCTCTGAAACAAACAAGTAAATCACATTTGGTCAGTTGCTTTACTTCTGGGTCCATATGCTGTACTGAAATGCTATTTCCCGCCTGCCTCGAACAGCACAATAAGGGTCTATATAATAGAGACTCTGCCCACGGGAGGTGGTATATTGGGAGGTGGTATATTGGGAGGTATTATTTTTAATGACAGAACAGTAGGAAGCATAGTCTAGGGACACGGGTATTTAGGAGCAGACAGAGAAGAAGGGCACTGACAGTGGATGAGGTAAGGCACATGGGGTCCAGAGTGAGAATCTCTAACCGTTACACCAAACTCTGGCACACATGTAGAACTCTACAGTAAATATGTTTCATTTATTCATATAATCAATCAATATAAGAATAAACTACTTGCAATGCAGCAATGTACTGTATTAAATAAATATTTTGTTGTTCTGATGCTGCCTTTTGTCATTAAACATATCCACCACTACTCAGATTGATGAACCACTGGGTGTACCACTTTTGTGTTTTAAAACACATTTTGTTTATTACAACACTTGAGATCTACATTCAAACACCTTCCAAACACCAGATTTTATGTTGTTTATTACTTCCATGATCTCAAAATATTGCATTATATAAACAGTATATTTTTTTATTTTACAATGTAACATTTAATTAATGGAATATAAATAATGAACGTCAGTAGTAAATACTAAAATTATGATGAGCCTGACATTCTCCTAAATATTATTGCCATAAACATATTAATCCTGTCATATTTATACAATATGACTGACATCTGCTTTCAACAGAAACTGTAATAAAGTGTTAAAATGTTTATTGCAGAGGGGTTATAGAGTAAATGCTCTCCAGACCACACTATCATCTATGTTTAGTGAAATTAGGTTCTCATAAATATTTCAAATAAATATATTTCAGACAAATAATTACATAAATGTTAGTCAATAACATGATTTCACAATTGTCCACTAGCACATTATCAGTACTATGATAATATTTATTTTATAATCACTGTGTCATTCTAATTGTATGAATACCTTCATCCTTATTTAGATAATACCCCCACCCCCAGGAGAGTACAGTTTTCTATCAGCAGTGCCTTAGGGCTGGTTTTTCGGGGTCATGGGTGAGCATGGGTAGACGGTAGGCATGTTAGGGATTAATGAGTGTGTTTTCTCCGGGCCGACTGCCGAGCGGGCGTGAGGTCACTAATGAGGGGTAGAACAGTAGAGTCTTTTGCTACACATGATACTACACATTGTATTCACACCTAGGGAGAAAAATGACAAATCACTGTGATTGTTTACAAGGAATTGATATGCCACTAAGTGACAATGTCAAAAGACTGAGGAAAAAAAATGTTTTAATGCCTGGCTCTGACCCCTGACATTTCCACTGGTGAGAGGGGCCAAACAGGAGATCCAGACCTCAGTTATCACACACACTTTAGCAAGCACATAGAGAGTTATAGAGGCCTCTAGTGGCCTGTTTCGGTACTGTCAATGCTATTTAGCCCTGCCACCATTTTTGTTTACCCAACTGGGGGGACTTCCAATGTCATTGGCTGATTCCACCTATTGACCCTGCCGGAGTCATCAGCTAAAGTCGTATGCAAAAGTTTCCATGATATTCATTTATAAATAATTGGGTGTTTGGATCAGAAATTTCATTTTGATCTATCAAATAACTGAAGGACACAGTAATATTTCTGTAGTGAAATTAGTTCATTGGATTAACAGAAAATGTGCAATATACATCAGAACAAAATTAGACAGGTGCATACATTTGGGCACCCAACAGAAATATCACATCAATATTTAGTTGAGCAGAAATAACAGCCTCTAGATGCTTCCTATAACCTGTAATGAGTGTCTGGATTCTGGATGAAGGTATTTTGGACCATTCCTCCTTGCAAACATCTTCAGTTCAGTTGGGTTTGATGGTTGCTGAGCATGGACAGCCCTGGCCATTCCAGAAATGTGTACTTGTTCCTCTGCATTGCAGATATGCTCATTGAATTTAAACCCAACAGACCACTCAGATCATCAGGATTACATCAGCTAGAGATACCAAGTATTCACTCAAAACGCAGAGAATCTGCTTTATGCTACTATGCCAGGCGCAGCTGGAACCAGCTCCTAGAGGAGATCAGATGTTCTCCTACAGTAATCACCTTTAAAGCCAGACTCGAAAAACATCTGTTTAGCTACGCATTTACTGAATGAACCCTGTGCTAAGTCTGAACTGATTGCACTATATTTTACATGGTTCGTTCAGTCTCTTTTATTTCTTAAACTGTACTATGTTTCTAATTTTTTTATTGCATTAATTTTATCTTTAATCTGTTTTAAATTTTATGTATTCCTTTTCATGTGTGCTAAATAAATAAACTTGCCTTGCCTTGCATAAACGCCAGAGTAGATTTTGAGCAGTGTTTTGGGCCGTTGTCTTTTTTAAATATCCAGCCCTGGATCTGCCCTTCAACTCCACCAAATTTTACTGTGGGTAGCAAGTGTTTGTCTCAGAATGCTGTGTTCTTTTGTTGCTATGCATAATGCCCCTTGTTATGACCTAACAACAGCATCTTTGTTTCATCATTCTACAGCACCTTTTTCCAAAATTAAGCTGGCTTGTCCAAATGTGTGTTTGCATACCTCAAGCAACTCTGTTTGTGGTGTGTGTGCAGAAATGGCTTCTTCCGCATCACTCCATACAGCTTCTCCTTGTGCAAAGTGCGCTGAATTGTTTAACGATGCACAGTGACACTCTCTGCAGCAAGATGATGTTGTAGGTCTTTTGAGGTGATCTGTGGGCTGTTTCTGACCGTTCTCACCATCCTTCGCCTTTGCCTCTTCGATATTTTACTGCCACTTCTGGCCTTAACATGAACCGTGCTGTGGTCTTTCCTCACTATGTTACTCACAGTGGACACTGACAGCTTAAATCTCTGCGATAGCTTTTTGTAGCCTTCCCTAAACCATATTGTTGAACAATCTTTGTTTTCAGGTCATTTGAGGCCCCCATGTTGCCCCTCTTCAGTTATTTGATAGATCTAAATGAAATTGCTGATCCAAATACCTAATTATTTATAAATGAAAATCATGGATATTGTCAGGGGTGCCTAAACTTTTGAACATGACTGTATTTGTTAAGAGGTGCTTTCTAACCTAGGAAGGCTTTCTTTAAAACAGGACCTCTATTAGCAAGAACAGCATTTACACCAGAAGTATTTTACTAAACAATATTTGTTATTTTCTAGGCAGAAAAAACATCTTCCTTTAGTATCAGCAATCCAACCAGAGAAGGAGGATGGCCTTATTAAGTTCAATTAAATACATTTACAGAGGTCTGAAAAATAGGAGGCCACGGCAGGATCTGCTTTTGGGACAGTAATTGAAGTCTTAAAAAGCACAAAAAAATGTCAAGGTCTGGAGGTCCTCAAAGAAACAGCTGAACAAGTTCATCTTTTTAAATACATTATTCAATTAGCTTAACAATGGAACTGGGTTCTTTAGGCCATTTCCTAAATATTTATAACATCATGACACTACATTGATTCATTTTCCATGCATGTGGGAATATTCAGAATGTCTGTCTATGTTGTGCACTGAGGTCCGTGTGAATGTGCACTCTTTGGAATAAACATGTACGGCATGCGCGATAGTTTGGCTAGCCTGACTCAGTGTGCTGCGGTCTACTGGCCCTGTGAGTAAACCTGTCTGGTCCAGATTTTTTCGAGCCATTTAGCTTGGCTAATGGCCCTCTGCCACGGCTAACGGCCCATCTCTCCGCTCCGCCAGCCAGCCGTCACACTGATAGGCGCTAATGTAAATATTTGGACCTGTATTCCCGCCCCCCTAGGGGAAAAAACCAAGCTCTTTAATTGATATACTTTGCCCCCCCCATCATCCTCTCGGTAACCCCCTCCATGCCCCCTTTGAGTTTTGGGAAAGGAACTGGTGTAAAGATTGGAACAAAAGAACTACAGCAAAGAGGGAGCTGGATAAGACATTAGTCTTCCTTTGAAAAAGCTGGTGTCACACAGATTTCCCTTGGATCTTCAGATCTCAGCTCGGTGCATCTCTGAATCTGTCCTGGCAAGAAACGGCGCCTCGCTCGACTTAGCTCTTTTCAAGTCTTATCATGATGGCGGATGTGCAAAAAAACTGAAAAACTTAGTGTGTACAAAACTTTGAAATGGAAGATGAAATAAACAATGCTTTCAAAGGCTACAAAGTTGCTCCTTTTCACTTCAGATTCAGTCGCAGAACAAATCTGCTAATGTGGTGGATTGAAAAAAAATGTGCAGTCCTAAGAAAATCACCAGCAGTGAAATTATTTGCTGCCAATTGTGACACTAAATTCCATTCGGATGATCAGTTTGTCTATGGTGTATCTCGCAGTGCTTACTGCTCTGGGAACTGAAGCATACAACATTCATCTCTTAGATGAAACTGCATACGAAATACGATTTGTCAGACACAGAGCATGACCTTTTGGGGCTACTATGCACTCTCACAGCAGGTTGTAGTATCACGTCCATCTAAAAAGTTCATAAGATGTATTATTGACTACCCCCCCCCACACTCCCTCTCTTTAAACAAAATATTTGCAAAGCCCAGTGGGCAAACATACATCATCACAAACCTTCCTGAAGATTTAAGTGGGTCACAGTGTCAGGAGAGTCATTTAGCACACGTGGCTTGGGCTGAGATCCTTTCACACTTCCCAACACGCTGGCTAATTGACCGTAATTGCCAAATTTACTGGTCGTTAATTTTCTTTTAATTTGTTGTTTTTTTCCCCCACCTCCTCTTGGCCTGTATTCACCTCATAGTTAAGGAAGAAGGCCAGTCCCATCCTAAGTGTCATGTTCAATAACAGAGCCCGGGACAGGACCCAATTAGCAATGTGAGCTGAACCCTCAAAAAAGGCGGCCTAACGGGGACATATCCTGGGGACATAATTGAATGCGACACCAGCTTTTAATTTGAATCTCTAACCGCCTGCAGGCTGGGTTCTGATATAAGTATTAAAGGTAACTGAAATTATAAGAGCAAAGATTCAAAGGACACAATGGTATGTGTTGTTATTCCCATCCTAAATTGACCCTTACATTCTATACATGACAGGGTTTGACAGGTGTAAACTTTCTGGTAATAGCTAAATTTGCCATCTGGTAGGCTAAGAGTATGATTCACCATTTAATCTGAATCTATTTTACAGGACAGGAATACATTTGGGATTGGGCATATGAATCTGGAGAAACTACCATGTAGCGAATTGTAGGTGGCTGATTTCACCTTGTTTGAATTTTTTTTTATTTTTTAAGGTTTTTTGGCAAACATTGATGTTTAAAAAAAGAAAAAAACATATTGATGCTAACAGTTGTGATTATAAGTTTACATACACTGGCAGAAATTGTGATATTTTGGCATTGATTTTGACAATATGACAGTTCATGCAAAAAGTCTGACTGTTATGTAAGAATAGTGAAACCTGCATAATGAGGTACTGAAACTGCGTAAAGTTGGAAATGGATATAAAAAGACATCAAAAGCCTTGCAAATGCCAGTCCGCACTGTTCAATCACTTATTAAAAAGTGGATACCAAGTCAAGGTCAAGTAGACCAAGAAAAATTTCAGCCAAAACTGCCAGAAGAATTGTTCGGGATACAAAGAAAAAAACACAGGTATCCTTGGGTGACATACAGGCTGCTCTGGAAAAAGACAGTGTGGTTGTTTCAAGAAGCACAATATTAAAATACTTGAACAAATATGAGCTGCATTGTTGAGTTGCCAGTAAGAAACCTATACTGTGCCAGTGCCACAAAAAAGTCACAACCATAAGCGCTACGTTTGGAAAGGGGGTTAAAAAGGCCGATAGTGAAAATAATACCATCCTTACTGTAAGGCATAGTGGTGGCTCACAGATGTATTGGGGGTATGTGCACTAAAGGCATGGGAAAACTTGTGAAAATTGATGGAAAGATGAATGCAGCATGTTAGCGGACAATAATGGCAGACTTTGAATTCTTCTGCATGAAAATTGAGATCTGAGGTTATGCAGACTTTTGAACAGGGGTAAGTTCATTATTTTCTTTGTTGCCATGTATTTTGCCTGCTCAATCATTCTTTCTTTAAAAATGATACAGCTATTCTTCAGGGGTATGCCAAGTTTTGAGCAACTGTATGTAGAAGTGTTATTTTACACACTGAAAAAAAAAAGTTTTAAGGACAACTTCAGAGTAAATAAAACATTTTTTATTTAGTATTTAGAAACGTTACAATAGACTAATTTATGTCATATACATTGCTTCTTCTGCCATTTTTTTCGAAAACAGATGAGAGTACAATTTGGGCGTTTGTGTTTGCGTTTATACTTGAAATAAGGTCCAGAATTCAATGTGAACTTTGCGCCTGCACCCTGCGAGTAGCTTCAGTGACATACTAGCTAGTAATTATTTAACAAAGCTTGTATAACATTTACAAATGGTCGCAATATAGTCTGAGAGCTATATGCCCTATCTTGCTTCAGTAGGTACATATTTTACCATAATACATTTGAAATGAAGACATTATCACAAAGTTGCACAAATGAGACATGCTAGTTAGCTTAGCCCTTGGAAAATCAATACACTATTACTAATTAAATTGACAAGTCACAACAATCATCTGAAATTAGCTATTATATTCCCTACCTTGCTTCAGTAGGTACTGTATAGATTTAACCATAATCTGTAACCAATACATTTTGAAATGAAGTTGGAATTATCACACAATATGCACAAATTAGACATGCTAAATCAGCTATCATTGACTTCCATTAGGTAGAGAGTTGGGTAACAAGTTACTTTCTAATTTGTTAAAAATAATCTGATTACTGTAATCCGATTACTTTTACATTTGTAAAAGTAACTTTTAAAAAGTAACTTACCCAACTCTGACTAGGTAATTTCACATATTTTCTACTGATACTTTTAATGATTACTACTCACCAAGTAGATTGATATTTATATTACAGTACCTAGCTAGTTCAAATTCATATAAGCTTAGCTATATACTGTCAACCTTAATTATTAATTTTTGGTCACAGTCAAGTGAAAAAAATCCAATGATTACCTATTAGTGTTACACAGCCTGGTGTGTACAGTTGTTTTTCGGGATAATTAATAGAATATTTACAAAACACCTTAGTCGATGTGAGTGTCGGATCTCGGTTGAAAATCCTTGTCTCACTCTATACAACAAAACATTTTCTGCGTCTGTTGTGTTTCAGAGTACCAAAACTAGAGGCTAGATAGATTCAACCAATAAAGTTCGGCAGGTGCCCTTCCCATATTTCTTCATCACTGTATTCCAGCTCAAACATTTGGTTGAATATTACCAATCAATAATACTTGATCAAAGTTGAAATCGTCTAGTTCTTCAGGTGTTTCCTCACTGTTTGTATATAGTTATTGTATATAGCTATGTAGCTATTTAACAGAAGAATGCAAAGAGTACTATTCTCACACAAAGTATGCCATTTTATTATCCAATGAACTCAATTCAGGGGCGTAACAAGAAAAGATCCAGAGTTTTTTTTTCATAAAGGCCATACTCAATGTTTTTAATGAAAGCATTTTGTTTGATACTTTACAGCCCGGTTGGAGAATTGATATGAAACAAATACATAAGTAAAAAGGGTGATCCAACTCAGTGTACAGTACAGTAGTTGCTGGCCTTTCCATATTCAGCCACTATAAAATTATTCCTAATATTAAGCCTCATGTGTCACCTGTTGATGCTAAAGGCAAAAATTGCTTGGTTGTTTGTAACTGTGATAAGTAATATTCATGTACTACAAATAAAAAATTCTGTTTAACATGCAAATAAGCAAAGCAAGTCAATTAAATGACTTGTGCTGAAGCCTATTTCAGAACCACAGACAGCTAAATTCACAGCAGGAAAATGTGCAACATGCGCCTTTACAATACTTGGCAGACGAATGGGGACAAGATAATGTCATTCAATGGGATATCTTTAACCTAGATTCATCCAATTGTAAACTTAAATGTAGGTAAAAAAACTGCAATTTGTCTTTGGTTATACACTCAACCCATTTGACTAGAGAATGGTTATTGTGATGCGATCATTCAAACTTAGCAGACCAAGAGCATATCAACCAAACAATCGACTAATCGACTGAATGTGGTCCGTCCTAAATAAAAAAATAAAAAATGTCCCCCTCCCAATTGGTCCTGTCCAATTCCCACTAACCCTGCTTTGTCGGCAGCTCCGCAACTCCTTGGACAGATACCTAATGGTGAGGGGCGCTCACATGCTTCATCCAACCACATGTTGCTGAGCCAGATGATTTTACACTGCTCCTCCAACACAGAAGCCTTTAGTCAGCTAATGTATGGGATGATTACGCTCACCAACTATATTTCTGTGCACACAAGGAGTCGCTGGAGAGCAATGTGGCATGGTAGATCATTCGATGTATCTATCCAAAATCCATGTCAGCGCTCCACCAATTTGTGCTGCCTCATGCTGTTGACTCGGGCAAGGTCGGAAAAGACATAGTCAGGCTCAAACCAACCCCCCCTCCAACAAACGATGATAATAAATAAATAACAAATATTTTAATATTTTTACAGTGTGTTATACTTCGATTGACTTCATGATGTTCTATTTATCAACGTTTAATATGTTAAAAATTTGGAAAAATAATCTAATAACACACTGTCATGTGGAGAATGTCTGATTAGGTTAGACAAGGCTGAATCTGCTTTAGAATGTGTTTGCTAGAGAGCCATGGGTTTTAGGCTTAACTGTTAGTTAAGGGGCTAATTCATTAGGTTGCTAACCAACAACTATGACCATGTATTTGAGACTCAGATGGTATATGTAACAACCCCAACTGCTTTTCCTCATACTTTGGCAGGCATCAGTTTAGTTAGTATGTATATCTGACTAAGGAAAGCACTTTACAATAATACAGAAAAACTGAAGCAGTAAAAATGTGCTGTTTGTCTGTGGTACAGTGTGCTAGTTCAATGCTCAGATATAAAGAATTTTGACATACAGAGACAACGAGCAGGGGAACTTAAAATAATTAGGGAGCCGTTTATATTTGTCCAGTTTTGTGCATGTATAATTTAATATTTAACGATGAATAAATTGTCCCTAATGGACACGGATCCTCCTCATACCAGAGTTTGTGTAAGCAGTCTAAGTAGCAGACTCCTGAAGGGGCTTGACCAAATCTCTGCTTTCCTGAGTGCTGAAGTGCTATGTGAGACCGACGCGAGGGTTGTGGAAAATAAACAATGTTTTATTTAAGAAAAAACACTGCCACGAGGGGCTAAAGAGTAGAAATAAGGTATATATCTTCTGAACACGAAGACACGGGCTAACTGGGATAACATGCACAATACCTGACAGCTGCTCTACACAAGGGATCATGTGATTACAGAAAGTGGGAACACAGAACAAAAACAACTCACACAGGACAGTAACTGAAATATTTCAGGTCCCATCCTGTCTGTTTCTCTCTACATACCTCTCCCAATAGCCTCTGCTTCTTACTTTACTGTCATTGAATTATAAATAAAATACCCTGCAAAAAACAGAAAGAAATATGGATCATCTTCTTGCTGCCAATAAGCTAGGAAGCCTCATAAGAGATCCAGCATCATCTGTGGATGGAGGCATCTTCAGCAGGTGTTTCGTGCTTTCATAGCACTCAACTAATGCAATCACCCGCAAGCTAACTCAGGTGATCTGGTACAATGTGACTTCCTTGTGCGACAAGAAGATGAGGTCCATCAGATGGCTTAAATGGAAGGTTGTCAGTTTGATTCCAGAGTTTATCAAATGTCATTGTGTCCTTGAGCAAAGTACTGAGGGAGAGGATGAGGAACCTTGGTGACATATTGAAGGAAAAACTCAAGTCTGGTTAATAGAAGATTACATAAATCAGATAAAGCAATGGATTCAAATCAATATTAGGTGGTTAGAGCCCGTGGTCTCATGTCTCAAGGCAACTTACACAAGCAGAGTTAGGTAACCATACAAAAACAACAGAAGTTTCCAACTTCATTTCTCTGGGATCAAATCTAGCAAGCCTTCGATTGCTGGTCTGATGCTGCTTCTAACCGCTAGTCACACCAATGACCTCATCAGTGTATTTTTTTGGGCTATGCCGCCTAAGGAATTGTCTTCTCTTCATATATCTCTCTCAAATTTTCCATCCACTCTCTTGTACTCTCTCTCTCTCTTAATCACACTTTAATAGCTTCTCTGGTAGTAGTGATAGGAAGACTCAGTGTGGACCTTCAGATCACATTACCGCAGACCAGTCCAGATCTGAGTGGTTGAACTTGGAACCTTATGATCCTGCAGGCCAAGCTTAATGGGGCACCAGAGTCTCAACCCGCCTCAACCAGCCCAACGCGTTTGTAACACTCGGGACCTATAACGACCTGGCCCTTCACAGCGGCCCTTCAGACGGACTGGACACAAATTTGAGGCGGCACTGCTGGGCCAGAGACCTGCATGAGTTTATATGGCCCGAGGGTCTGTGACTTCAATAAGAAGCCTAGGCCATCCCTATCGGGAGTCGGACCCAAAGAAGGCCTCAGAGCCATGAGTCTGCTGATGACATCCTCGTGCCCCAGATGGATTTCGACCCCATGGAACAGCTGCCAGGCATCGCCCCTGGCAGAGAGGGGTGGACACTGTAAATAGAGTTGGTCAGCTCAGCCCTTGGGAAAAGGAGAGCAGAGACCTTTAAAGAGAGATCTGCCTCTCCGAAAGCTGTTGGTTTGGGGCAAACAATGAACGTATTCCCTGCCAACTCACTCAATATAACAAATAAATAAAAAAATATCAGGGCGTTGCACACCATGCAGGGTTAAACAGACTGGATGCTTGTGACTCCTGTTCAGCTACCTTTGTAAGAGCATGATGGTTGCAGAACCAGGTTATGGGTTCATTTCACACATTGGGCCAAAATACGCAAAACATATTGTACTCAATTCTGCAATTTGCTCTGAACAGAAATGTCTGCTACATGTAAAGGAACTCTGAACATTTTTATTTGCTGGATATCTACTTGTCTCATCCAAATCCAGCCTTCCCTAAATGCAAAGTCAGAGATGTGCATGTTAGAAAATTGGCAAATAGGTTTGGTTAACTACTGTAAATAAATAATCCTTCACAAATTGTCAAACCAATGGAATGCTTTTCTTCAGATTATTTTATTAATGCAGGCTAGGAATGAAGGATGAAATTCTGTAAAATGTGTCTTGCATGTTCAAAAAAGTGACACATATCAGTAGCATCAGTAGATAAGTAGGGAGGGTTCTTGATTGAAAGTATACAAATATAAAGTCAATGTAGGTGTGACATGCAGGTGTTTTTACTGCTTTACCAGCTGAATATTATTGCAGATCACAAAATCTCCTAAAGGAGTATTATTCACTGTAGATGCAGTTTATTCTGTGTGAGGGGAAACAGAGGCGTGTCTGTGAGCCTAATCGCTAAGCCTACTTATGGAACAGCAGTCAAATGAATTAGGCCCATAACATCACAGTTCAGTGTAATGGAAGCAAACAAGTTGACAGGAAACTAGTGAATTTGTGGTGCGTGCTCAGCAGCTGAAGAAACAGGCTAAACTTGTAGGTTGACTAGTCCTTTATCTGATTGGATTACTGTTACTTAGACCATACACAGTCAAGCGTTACTAAATTAATCTATGTTTTTTTAAATCTTTTGCTCTCAATCTCTGTCATCTCTACAGCTATTTTTGTCTGTCTTTTTCTGCCTTTCCTTTTCTCTCTCAATCTCTCGCTCTCTCTCAAAGATCTTGGTTGATGGGAGAGAAGAAGATGGACTGGGGATTCACTGACCTAATTGAAGACCATTTCCAAACTCGTATATCTGTCGGAAACAGCTTATATATACAAAATAAATTGTGTGCAGTTGTTACCGCAGGTCGCTTTGAATAAGACCATCCGTGAAATGAATTAAAGGTCATATATAAATATAAAATAATGTATATATTATATAAATGATATATAATAAGCTTCTGTATCTGATAACACTGTGTGTTCATTGGAACATCATAGATTAGATGATGGACACCTGAGAAAAATCAAGTAATACTTGTATACATTAACAATCACATCGTGGAGTACGTGGACTGTCAGTGTACATTAAAGCTACACTGTGTATTTCTTTGAGTTGATTCTTAGCAAAAACCCAGTTGTTATTTTAAAAATATGTGCTAATTCATGTGTAACTAATTCCACCAAATAATCAAAGTATTTTCGTTAGCATAGAATCTTCCATTGATAATACATACAATGGTGCCGCTCGAATTGTGGCAGCCATGTTATGCCTCTATCTTTGAAAATACATTAGCCAAAGAGGGACATACCTGGAAATTCGAGCTCGGCCTTTCGCGCTTTTACACTAGTGGCACCGTGACGAATGCCAGGGGGAGATTACTCACGACTGCCGGCAAATTTCAAAGTCTGTTGAAGATGTAAGATTATGCCTATTCTCGAGGACATGTAATGGCAGCACTGGCCCAAGCTGTACAGTATGCAGGAACGTTCGCCTCTACGACTCTAGTGAATGTTTTTCAAATGTAATCGTGTTTTCACATGAGACACTGACAATTTATTCAATCAAACATATTTGTTACTTTTATTAATAAAACATGTTCAATTATTATTTTTGCTATCACATGCTCTTATTGTTTCTTTACACTCAATACAATTGCATTTGGTTACAATTCAAAGGCTGTGTAGTGAATTAACAATGTTTATTGCAATGAATCAAAACGAGCGCTATTATTTTGAAAGAAAAAACGAATATCCAGGTTCACGTTGCTGGTATAATAGAGCTTGGCAACCGACGTCACTGCGCAGTGCATTCTGGGACGTAAACAAGAGGCCGCCGCCATTTTGTGAGGCCACAATAATAGTGTCGAAATCAATGTTGAAAAGTCAATTAAAAGAACAAAATCTACTATACAAACTTCTACCGGATGCAAGAACGTTACCTGGAAAAGGTGCCTGCAAGAGAATGTACTTGAGTCTGACGATTTACCTCCGACATTTCAGTTAGTCTGTGTGAGTGCATATACCGGGCTCAGTTTCGTAATTTTAAATCTATGGCAGCCCACGTTCAGTTCACATCTTGAGGATCATTCGGAAGTTTCCCTGAGCTTGTGAGATAAACATGTGTGTCTTAATTGTATGCTTTGTAGATGAAAGATAACTGTTATCATTCACATACATTTGAGTAACTTAGTCGACATTTATCCAGGTAGACAAGTCATGTAACAATTGTCGTTGCAGTACATGCCTTGTCTAATGGCATCTGTGCTATAGATTTATGATTGCATTTTCT
>JACXGM010015710.1:0-21081 GCA_016801145.1 Umbra pygmaea
TTCAGGCTGCAGACAAGAAGAGCATGAAGCATGAAGCCAAACATCAAATGGTGGTAGCAGGCAGTGAGTGCTTGGGGCTTCGATGTTGTTGTCAAACATACCTTTTATCACACACAGAGAGAGCAACTGATGTCAGAAATGTAAGAGGAATTTCTGAAAACAACATGTCTGCTTAATTGGATTGGCATTGCATATGCATGAACATGCATAGTTCAGAACATGACAAAATGTCAACACTCCTGCTGGCATACACGACTTAATGTTTTCTTTCTACTCTCCCATGCCTAACACACAGCCCCCCCCACACACAAAAACACACCACTGACTCCACAATGCACAACCTCTTGTGGGTTACAGTCGGGTCAGAGAGTGAAGAGCGAAACGCACCAGCAGCCGCAGAGGAGCGCTTACCATCCTGTTCCCTCGTTCATCATACTTGGAGTAATCCCCCTGCAATAAATGTCCACAGAAACCTGCAGGGAACCCACTTAAGTGATTAAAATGGTGGGTCTCCTACAGTAGCTTTGCCTGAGACATAAGGCATGGGTCCCAAATGTCTCCATATTACCTCTGTTGTGCACCAGTGCCCATCGAGGTCTATGTATTACATGGGTTTGAGGTAAAAAGTAGGGCACTTTGAGATTTGACATCACTCTCAGCCTTGGTTTGTCATGCACAGCTGAAGTTAGACACCCAGAACCTGTTAATAAGCAGTGAACACCAGTGGCCATTCGTCAAAGGAAAAATTAGTAGTTATTACTTATATACATTATATGTACATAACAAATAACTACTAAAATTAGAGTGCACCTAAGTTGAGCATTAGAGTGCACCTAAGTTGAGCTGTGTACAATTATAAGATCTTTTGTAGGTTGGCACTGTCATCTAAACCCTCTTGATCAAATGTCATAGTTGTTCTTTGGATAAGTCTGTCAGGACCCCGCCCCCTTGAACCTGTTTCCCTTTACCCGCTGATCCTGAGCACCTGTTTCCTCTGCCACACCCGGGGCGATTGCCACCCTCCCTTTATTAGGATTATTGTACTGCCACGTGCGTTCTTAGTGAGATTCTAGTCTTATATATTGTCTAGTCATTTTAGTCAGTTCTGAGTTCCTGTTCTCTAAGTTTTGTAGTCTGTTATGTTTGGTTACTTTTCCAGTTGGTTGCTATTTCCATTTGCACTCCAGGACCAATTCATTTGTCCACCTGTACACTCGACCTGCTTACCCCTCTGCTCTGGGTTTCCTGAACCACCTGTCTGCTGTCTCATCCTGAGCTTCAGTGTCTACCACCATCTATCCACCACCAAGCCAAACCAGTTCAGCCTCATCACCCAAGCCATCACTTCACAACTGTTCTGTTACCAACCATCAACTTGAATATATTTATTTCCTTACCTGTGTCCATCTCTGCCTCTAGATTCTCCCCTGTTCCGAGCTCTGATCGTGACAAAGTCTTAGTAACATAATTTTTAACATTGATGTGTTAACTTAGTTTTTATAGTAATTGTTTTATGCTGGTCACTCAGGTGAAATAACCACTACAGAATGTTTCTTTAGTTAACCAACTCGGTATACATTTATTAAAGGTGATTCCCTGAGCTGCGCCAACATGTGCTACAACCTCGTACCCCAGGTGTAACCGCACCTTGTCCCCTGCTGCCAAAAACACTAGAACAACAATAGTTCCTATTGCTACATCCTTTCTCTTTTGAGACTTTTCCTTGTACTACTAACATCCCCGACTAACGGCTAATACAGTTTAATTTGCCGTGTACCATTTTGTACTTTTTAAAATGTAAACATCTCTCCACAACAGCCGGTACTAACAATCCCTTCTAAACTTAAACTATCCAACACCCTAGGGTAAATACATTCCGAAATGTACAACTAAACAGATTAACATTTTAAAACAGTTGTCCTAAACACTATTTTCTTGTCTTTTTTTTCCCATTATAATCCAATTACCCCACCCCTAAGTCCATACGAGTCCCAACGACTTATGTCACAAAGTCTTTGAATCGCTGAGGTTTCACTACTGTTCGACCAGCCTTGGTGACAAATGGCATACCACTGTCACCTGTATCTGTGGCTGTTTCATCCTCAGGAACAGCTGGGGCAGGTTCCCTGTCCAAGTGACTTGGATCCACATAGTCAATGTCGGTAGGCTCACTATGAGCACATTGTAGGTGCCTCCGATTCCTCCTGATGACAGCCCCCAAGTCCATCTGAACCCTGTACGACCTAGCATCACTGGGTCAAAGTATTCTGTCCATTCTCCAGTGTGTGAGGCGTGAATGGTTGTATTCTAACGTAGTCCCCCTGTTTCAGTGCATCCAGGTCCTTAGCAGATCCATCGTAATAGGAACACTGGGGATGCTGATTGTTTTTCATCTCCCGCTGTGCTTGTTCGACCTTTGGTAGCAGAAGGCTTGCCTTTGTGGGCAGTAATGTTTTAGTGCGGCGGCTGAGGAGCCTCTGTGCTGGACTGGTTGTCATTCCCTGCGACGGTGTGTTACGGTGGTCCAGCAGTGCCAGGTATGGGTCCTGTCCAGCCGCTTTGGCTTTGGCCATCAGTCTCTTTGCCGTCTTTACAGCCAATTCCGCTTTGCCGTTGCTCTGAGGGTATCCTGGCGACAAGGTCCTATGTTGAAATTCCCACAGTCTGCTAAATTTCTGAAACTCTTGAGATGAGTATTGTGGCCCATTGTCCAAAATGACAGTATCTGGGATACCTTGACGAGCAAAATGGGCTTTCAGTTTCTTTATTACCGTAAATAGACTTTGTATCTGACAGATAGTCTATTTCCCAATAATTTGAATAGTAGTCTACCGTGATAAGGTAGTCCCTATTGTTAAATTAGAAAAGGTCTGTGCCCACCTTTGCCCATGGTCTGCTTGGCACTTCATGTGGGATCAGGGCAGCTGAGAGGGGGGGACAACCGGGTATGTTGTCCCGGGCCCAGTACTGAGGGGGGCCCCAAATTCTGTTTTTGCACAGTAATTTTTTTTAGCGGGGGGCCCAAAATGTGGAGTTTGTCCCGGGCCCACAGATTCCTGTCAGCAGCCCTGTGTGGGATAAATGGTTCTTTCTGTTGGCTGTCGTCCACTGACCGGCAGATGCCACACTTTGCTGTATCGGTCTTGATTTGGTCATTCATACCCTGCCAGTAGATACACTCTCTAGCCCTCCGCAGACAGCCTTTCACACCTACATGTGAGGGTGTAAACGAGTAGTTATCTCTCTCCTCAGCAGGTCAGGGATGACAGCGCTCACCCCTCTGAACACTATTCCATCCTGATAGCTCAGCTCTTCCTGGAAGGAGAAGTAGGGGTCTGATTTCATTTGGTGTCTTTGACTTATCGTTTGGCCATCCCTGGTGCATTGTTTTAATGAGCATCTGCAGTGATTTATTCTCTTTGGTCGCCAACCGGATCCCACGGAGGCTGTCGTCAGAGATAGGTAAGTGTTGTGCCATATTCACAGTTTCTATTTCAGCTTCCACTGAGCCGAAGATTGAAGGCAGATAGGCTCTGCTTAAGGTGTCCGCTAGCAACATGTCTTTTCCTGGCACATACACAACATCTAAATTGTTTTTCTGAATATGCAGCATCATTCTTTGAAGTCTCTTGGGCGCACTCAGTAGAGGTTTCCTCACAATTGTCTCTAATGGTTTGTGATCACTCTGAAAAGTGACTTTCCGCCCATACGTGTATTGGTGGAACTTTTCTAGACTGAAAACCATAGCTAAGAATTCTTTTTCTATTTGTGCATAGCCCCGCTCTGTTTGTGTGAGCGCTCTGCTTGCGAATTCGACTGAAAGACGAGTGCTGCCCCCAAGCCAGCTTCTGATGAGTCCCATTAAACAGTCAATTCCTCATTCAGGTTGTAATAACACAGCACTGGAGCATTTGCCATAGACTCTTTCAGTTTAAGGAACGCCCTCTCGTGTTGTGCAGTCCAGTTCTACTCACAGTCTTTGTGAGTGAGATGTCTCAACACCTCACAATGGTCTGAAAGATGAGGGCAAAACCTGGCCAGGTAATTCACCATGCCCAATAGTCTCTGAAATGCCTTCACATCTGTTGGCTTTGGCATCTGCTTGACGGCCCGCAACTTTTCAGGATCTATTGACAGACTGTTTGCCGTCAGGAGGTGGCCTATATATGAGACCTCCTTCTGTCTCAGTTTAAATTTGTCCACATTCAGTTTGATGTTCTTTTGTCTGCATAGTTCCAGAGACAATCAGAATTTTCTGTTGTGATCACAGGAGCATGCCCGCAAATAGTTGAGTGTCTATCCCTCTCTTGGTGTTCACGGCATTTGCATTACTGGCCTCTGCTGTATGAATACAGAGAATGTCCTCATACTCGTCACCCTCACACTCAGCTACATTGCGCACGTGCTTCATTTGGTGCTGTGGCCTTGTCTCTGCCACACGTTTTGCACTTCTTACCATATGCTGGGCATTTTTGTTTGCTTCTTTCGTGGGTTATCCCGCAAAATTTGCATTCCACTGTGTTGCTGGTTTTACTCACGCGCTCTGCTCCTTTCACCCTATGCACGTCTTCCTCCATCGTTCCCGAGATAAATGTATACATTTATTAAAGGTGATTCCCTGAGCTGCGCCAACATGTGGTACAACCTTGTACCCCAGGTTTAACCGCAACTTGTCCCCAGAGATCGTGAAAGTACTCACTTCCCATACTCAAGTAGAAGTACAGATACTTTGTTAAAAAATACTCTGGTAAAAGTAGAAGTACTGATTTAACTTCATTACTCAAGTAAAAGTAACAAAGTACAGGCTTGGCAATTTACTGAAAGTATAAAAGTAAAAGTAGCCTTGCGAATGACAACCTTTTTTTATGCAAAGCTACCTGGACCACACAAATGTTACTAGAGTGCAAACTGAGAACCTTCCATGGACATGTAAAAAAGGCTCTTATGTGCCATTGCCTAAATTTTAACCAGATGTCTGCCAATAGGCCTAAAACATCACATATGATTATTGTGACAGAGACTGGGACTCCAGGTTAATAAAATTCTGACTGAGTAGCAAGATATTCATTAAATTGTGATTCTGTGAGAATTCACAGATAAAGTTTATCTTTTTTAATCTTCCCCATAACATTTGAAGGAATCGATATGTATGTGTGTGTGCAGGGACGCTGACAGGGTGAGACTAGGATTGTTGTCCCAGGCCTAGTCCTGAGGGGGTCCCATATTTCTTTTACCGGGCGGCCCTAGATGTGGAGTTGTGTCCCTGGTCCGGGGATTCCTGTCGGCATCCCTGTGTGTGTGCTCAAATATGTGTGTGCTAAAGTTCCCCATACTTTTAGAGTTACAACTAAGGGATGGCAGCAGTGTATTAGAAATGACATCTAGTAAATCTTTGAACATGGAGTGTTAATAATAATAAATGCAATATGTCAGGCTCACAATTTTTACAATTGAAGTACTATAAAAGTTGGAGAAATTACAAATTCAGTGTGCATTGCATTAAAAAAATATTTATTAAATTGCAAATAGACATACAGCAAAAGGAAAATGGCAAGTGATGAATCCCCTTAAATCTGTAGATGTGCATGGATTTGTCCTGAACCCCTTAAAGAACTTGGGAGCAACTAGTGTATACATACCTTCTGTATAGTGTAACGTGTCATAATGTAATTTTTGTATAGGACATATATACCGGTACACACCTTTTGTGATGCTGAATGTTATTGTGTGTAGGACAGTGAGTGAGTGAAAAAGCGTGTGCGTGTGTGTCTGGGATGGACAGGAAGAGAGAGACCGCAAAGTGTTTAAATGTATAGGCTATCTCAAATTTGCAGCACATTCGACAGGAGACATTCTTCATGACTACTATGTCAAACATCTCCCTCAGATAAGGCCAAGGATGATTGGGAATGCCTTGCTGCTTGTCGAATCTCTGGGATCTCCGTTTTCTTTATTTTCAATCATGTCACCGTACATAATACTATGCTAAAGTTACCGCGATCAAGCCGCAATGATTTGCCGTGAATGAATGCCACCAAATCTGTTGAGTCGTCATGGTGCGTCAAATGAAACGTATATTTCCATTCAATTAGATTAAATTCGGTATTGATGACGTGAGAAATAATAACGGTAACTTCACTGAAATTATTTGAAACTAAAGTAACGAGAAAATTTTGTAAAATGTAAGGAGTAGAAAGTACCGATATTCGTGTTAAAAATGTAAGGACTAAAAGTAAAAAGTCGGCACAAAAATAAATAGTAAAGTAAAGTAAAAATATCTGAAAAATCTACTTGAGTACAGTAACGAAGTATTTGTACTTTGTTACTTCCCATCTCTGCTTGTCCCCTGCTGCCACAAACACTAGAACAACAATAGTTCCTATTGCTACAGTAATTATTTGTTTTCCTTTCACAATATGCAGATTCACTGCCATAGTTGCCCTACACATTCATTATGGATGTTCAAATCATCATTTGCAACCATATCAACCATATCCAAATTTTGTAAGAGAATTCGACAGGATGATTTTACTGGATTGGTTCCTATGCAAATCATATAAGAAAATCCCAGATTTTAAAATAGTGTCCTAAAACCGTTTTAGTATAATATGAGTCCTATAGGATCCTATTATAATAGAAAATCACCAACAACTGTTTTCAGTGAAATATTGAATATATATTCAATATAGGCCTTTCTGTGTGGAGTTTGCATGTTCTTCCCATGTCTGCGTGGGTTTCCTCCAGGTGCTCTGGTTTCCCCCACCATCAAAAACATGCAGGTTAGGTTTGGGACTACAGATGGAAATTAGCATCTATGCTATAATCTGGCTCATTTACAGTCTGTATAGAAGTGTACGATGGTTGATTAATGTGCACTGTCCCAAGTAAATAAATAAACAATATCCAGACATTAGCTATGTTAACGTCCGCCATGTACTATGCATTCAGCACCATCATTGGTCCAGCAAGTAGACTTTTTAATTGGGCCAATACAAGTCATATAATAATGTTACACTGCTATCCTTTTTCAAATAAGTATTTCGTAAGCTACCTATTAATACAGCTGCCACTCCTTTTCCTTCCCAGTGAAAGGCAACTGACAGTAGAGTATTTGCACCTCGATACAACTCGTTTGTAATTTAGTACAATATCGTAATAAACACCAATTCTTTAGTGCACTTTTAAACTTTCTCTTATATAATTTTGTTATATACTACACAAGATAACTCACCAGCCACAGCAGTATGGAATATTAAACATGTCAAAAGTCTGTAGACTTGTAGGCAAAGTTGTGTGGTTGTATGTTGAGGTTTGTGGTTGTACAATGAAGTTTGTGGTCGCAAGTTTGCTTTAACAAATCTGTAATCTCGTATTGCAAGCTTGTATATTTATGTCCGTACTTGCATGCTATTTTTGCAAGTGTGTAAAATTAGGTTTGTGCTTGTGAGTTATATTTTACAAGCTTGCATAATGAACTGTGAAAACATTTTAAAAAGTTGCAAATCTGTAATATTATATTGGAATAAATTCTGCTGGAATTGCAAGCATATTTCTTTTTCAGACTTGCAACAAAAACATTTTACGGCTAAGACTATTCTACTGCGAGGCTTAAATACATGTGCGGGTGCTTGTTTGTGCGCGCTCTGATTTTTGACATGTTTACTACGTGCATCCGTTTTGTAATTCGAGGGTCGTACTCGTAAGCTTGTGAAATGAGTGTCGCAACTCGCAACCAAATGGGACCAAATGACACTCATTTCACAAGCTTACGACCCTCGAATTACATAACTGATGCACGTAGTAAATATGTCAAAAATCCGAACGCGCGCAAACAAGCACCCTCGCATGTATTTAAGCCTCACAGTAGAATATTCTTAGCCGTAAACGTTTTTGTTGCAAGTCTGAAAAAGAAATATGCTTGCAATTCCAGCTGAATTCATTCAAATATAATATTACAGATTTGCAACTTTTTAAAATGTTTTCACAGTTCATTATGCAAGCTTGTAAAATTTAAGCAGGGGCAGGGGTGCGACGCCTGTTGGCCTGATGTTGGTACTGGGAGGAGGCCCTCAACAGCGCCCCCCGTGCGCGTACCAGGTCCGGTGGCACCGGCAGACGTGAGCTTGCACGGAAGGCACCGCCAAGTCCTTCTCTAGGGAGGGAAACAAAGGCGGTTGGTAACCGTACAGACACTGGAAGGGTGACATACCAGATGCCGACGTGGGCAAGGTATTGTGAGCGTATGCCACCCAAGGGAGTTGAGAGGACCAGTGTAGTTGATCGGCAGACACCAGACAACGTAACGTGGACTCCAGCTTCTGTTTGGCGCGCTCCGCCTGCCCATTTGTCTGAGGGTGATACCCGGAGGAGAGGCTCACGGTCGCTCCCATAGCTTGACAGAAAGCCCTCCACACCGCTGAGACGAATTGCGGACCCCGGTCGGAGACCAAATCGCTAGGCAGTCCGTGCCTCTGGAACACTTCTCGGACCAGGATGTCAGCCATTTCCTTGGCAGAGGGCAACTTGGGCAAAGTGATATACAAAACAAATTTGGAAAATCTGTCTACCACTGTGAGGATAACGGTGTTACCTTCTGAAAGAGGGAGTCCGGTGACGAAATCCAGTGAGAGATGAGACCAGGGCCGACGTGGAATAGGCAAGGGACGCAGAAGACCGGTACTGGGCTGATTAGTGCCCTTGTTGAGGGCACAGACAGAACAGGAAGATATATATGAGGTCACGTCCTTGTTCATAGCAGGCCAACAGAAGCTTCTTCCCAAAAAAGCTAGGGTGCGGTTTATGCATGGATGTGTGGAATGACCCCACTTCAGAACAGATGCTCTGACAGAAACGGGAACAAAAAGTCGGTTAGGTGGTACGTTACCAGGGCTGGGCTCATTCCTGAGAGCTGCTTTTACCTCCTCCTCGATACCCCACGTGATGGCTCCTATGACACACTGGCTGGGTACAATGGTCTCTGGTCTAGGGTGATTAATCTCCTCCTTGATGTACATCCGGGAGAGGGCATCAGGTTTTCCGTTCCTAGAACCTGGTCTATACATCATCGTGAATCGGAATCGGTCAAAAAACAGGGCCCACCTTGCTTGACGAGGTGTAAGCCTCTTAGCAGTGCCTATGTACTCCAGATTTTTATGGTCTGTCCAGACGACAAATGGTAGTTCCGACCCCTCCAGCCAGTGGCGCCACTCTTCTAGGTCCCGGTTGCCCACATCATAATTACGCTCTGCAGGGGAGAGACGAACTGATAGATAGGCACACGGGTGGACCTTACCATCGGCGGATGATCGTTGGGAAAGCACGGCTCCCACTCCGGTGTCCGATGCATCCACCTCCACAATGAATTGAAGTGCTGGGTCCGGGTGTGCCAAGACAGGAGCAGCGGTGAAGCGCTGTTTGAGCTCCCGAAAAGCCTGGTTAGCAGTGGGGCTCCAGATGAAAGGGCGAGCAGATGAGGTAAGAGCCGTGAGAGGTGCAGCACGGCTGGCTGTAGTTTCTACTACCTGGCTGTAGTTTCGGATAAAGCGCCTGTAAAAATTGGCAAACCCAAGGAAACTCTGTAAGCGTTTCCGGTTCTCTGGTTGGGGCCAATCCAGGACTGCGGTTATCTTGGCCTGATTTATCATCACTGCACCCTCAGCCACAACAAATCCCAGGAAGGAGGTGGAGCTGGTATGAAAACTACACTTCTCCGCCTTGACGAACAACCTTTTTTCCAGCAGACGGATGAGGACCTGGCGGACATGTTGGACATAGGTAGTGGAATCTGGAGAAAAGATAAGGATATCATCCAGGTAAACAAAAACACATTTGCCGATGAAATCCCTTAACACATCTTTTATATAGTTAAGGGAAAACCGCAGGGGCATTAGTTAACCTGAAAGGCATAACCAAATACTCAAAATGACCAAGGGGTGTATTGAAACTGGTGAGCCACTCGTCTCCCTCTTTAATACGGATGAGATGGTAGGCATTGCGTAGGTCGAGCTTGGTGAATAACCTGGCACCCTGAAGAGAGTCAAACACGGAATTCATCAGCGGTAAAGAATATTTATGCTTAATAGTGATGTCGTTTAACCCTTGGAAATCAATGCAGGGGCGTAATCCACCATCCTTCTTACCCACAAAGAAAACACCTGCCCCCAGAGGTGACGACGATGGATGGATGTGACCAGCAGTGAGGGCAGATTGAATGTACTCCTCCAACACCTCCCTCTCAGGTTTGGAGATGCTGTATAACTTGGACTTTGGGAACGTGGAATTGGGTATGAGTTCAATGGAGCAGTCGTAAGGACGGTGAGGCGGCAATGTAAGTACTCGGTCTTTACTGAAAACAGTGCTGATGTCATGGTATTCCTTTGGTATGGTGGAGAGATCGACGGGTGGCTCGAACTTGACAGTCGGACTAGACTGCTTGGTAGTGGCTGCCCTTAAACAGAGGGAATGACAAGGAGTACTCCACCCCATAATTTGACCTGTGACCCAATCTATGTGGGGGTTGTGCTTTATCAACCAGGTATGGCCTAACACCACAGGCATCTGAGGCGAATGTATCACCAGGAAGCTGGACTCTTCAAAATGGTTACCCGATAACTGGAGCTTAATAGGTTCAGTCTGCGAGGTGATATGGGCCAGTAGGCGCCCATCTATGGTCCTGGCTTCAATCTGACATTGCAAGGGAACGGTGGTAATGCCCAACTGCCTAACCACCTCCTTGTCAATAAAACTATAATCTGCCCCAGAATCAATCAAAGCCAAGCATGGAGTAGACTGACCTTTGGTACTGATCACCACCTGGACTGTAGGACGGGTCCGAGAAGTGGGGGCGGATGTAGTTTGGCTCGCCAGGGTAACCCCTACTCCCTGTGAGCCCTCCTCGGCCTCTGGTGGCCGGGAGGCCCATGGTTCCCGGTGTGGGAACGGGCATCGGAGGGTTCGTGGGTGGCGCAGGCAGAGACGGAGGTACGGGTAGGACGGGCTGATGTCATAAGGCATGGACGTCGGAGGTGAGGGTCCAGAGTAACGATCTCCTGCAGAGCTACATCATGACGTCCCAACATAGCTCCCTGATGACTGAGAGCCTCCTGAATTTCACCGGAGTCCGCTGGGTCCATAAATGAGGCCGGATTATTCTGTCAGGATAACTCGGAATAGACCCAAAAACAGACAGGCAAAAAGGTAATGAGTCTTGTGTTTTAATGTCAAATCCAGGCAAGTAGAGCATGAAGAATAGTTTGGAATATGATAACCCATTGCTGACAGATGCTGGACAGCAGAGTTCGGTTTCCTCAGCAACAGACACGATCAGCAGGCAGATGAGTTCCGGAATCCCGATGAACCAAGGTATAGACTGGTGGCAAAAAGAGAGAAAACGATGAGTCACAGGTCAAGGAGAAAACATGGGTATACTTGAGAGAAGACTTCAAGGAGTAATAATACTAAGCTGACGACTAAGACAACGCACTGGATGGCTGAATAATCCGGCAGGGACTGACTGACAAAACCTCTGAGATATAGGGAGCCAAATCAGCCCCAGGTGCGTTGGAGGTGCAGGTGGAGAAAATCTGGTGCTGATTGCTGGGATGCCTTCACGGAGTGCGGGAGCTCGGGAACTGGTGAGTATGGCACATGAAACAGACAAGACAGACAACACACACACAAAAGGAAACCAAAAGTGGGGAGAAACACACAAGGAGTGGGAAAAACAGCTCAGGGAGGCGGGACCCTGACACAGATGTCTTCTCATTAGAGGTTTATTCATTAAAACTGGGATCGAAATCAACAGCAACAAATGTACAACAATTTAAGTGTCTATGGGGGCATCAGGTGACTCAGTGTTTACTGAGTCAGAGTTGTTTGGAAGTTCGATTCCTGAGTGGGACAAACAACATTTTGTGGTATTGTCAAGCAAGGCACCTTACCCTAAGTTTAACCTTTAATTTACCAGGCAAGGTTTTTTGAAAAATTTAAGAGTATTTACTACAGATATAGACTGTGACATTATCATGTCACCAGATCTATCAATTTTCACAAAGTCTGCTGCTTCAGTGTTAATGATGGCAATTTGCATACTCCAGAATATCATGAAGAGTGATCAGATGAATTGCAATGTATTTGAAAGTCCTTTTTCGCCATGAAAATGAGCTTAATCCCAAAAACAATTTCCGCCCTGCCACAAAAGGACCAGCTGCCATCATGTCAGTAATTGGCCCATTAACACAGGTGAGAGTGTTGACGAGAACAAGGCTGGAGATAATTCTTTCATGCTGATTGACTTAGAATAACAGACTGGAAGCTTTAGAGGGAGGGTGGTGCTTAAAATAATTGTTCTTCCTCTGTCAACCATGTTTACTTGCAAGGAAACCTGTGCCGGCATCATTGCTTTGCACAAAAAGGGCTTCAGAGGCAAGAATATTGCTGCTAGTAAGATTGCACCTAAATCAACCATTCATCGGATCATAGAGAACTTCAAGGAGAGAAGTTTAATTGTTGTAAAGAAGGCATCAGGGCACCCAAGAAAGTCCAGCAAGTGCCAGGACCATCTCCTAAAGTTGATTCAGTTGCGGCGTCGGGACACCATTAGTGCAGAGCTTGCACAGGAATGGCAGCAGGCAGGCATGAGTGCATCTGCATGCACAGGGAGGTGAAGAAGTTATTTTCTGAGATGAATCCTCTTTCCGATTGTTTGGGCCATCTGGAAAACACCTTGTCCAGAGAAGACAAGGTGAGCACTACCATCAGTCCTGTGACATGACAACAGTAAAGCATCCTGAGACCATTCATGTGTGGGGTTGCTTCTCAGCCAAGGGAGTGGGCTCACTCCAAATTTTGCCTAAGAACACAGCCATGAATAAAGAATGGTACCAACAAATCCTCAGAGAGCACCTTCTCCTAACCATCCAAGAACAGTTTGGTGATGGCCAATGCCTTTTCCAGCATGATAGAGCACCTTGCCATCTGGCAAAGTGATAACTAAGTGGCTCTGCAAACAGAACATCAACATTTTGGATCCATAACCAAGAAACACCCCAGGCCTTAATCCCATTTAGAACTTGTGGTCAATCCTCAAGGGGCGGTTGAACAAACAAAACCCCACAATATCCAACAAACTCCAAGCATTGATCATGCAAGAATGTGCTGCCATCAGTCAGGATGTGACCCAGAAGTGAATTGACAGCATGCCTGGGTGGATTGCAGAGGTCTTGAAAAAGAAAGGTCAACACTACAAATATAGACTCTGCATAAACTTAATGTAATTGTCAATTGTCATTTCATAGTTATCAAATGCTTTTTTTATTTGATACTTATGAAGTGCTTGTAATTATCCTTCATTATACCATAGTAACTACTGACAAAAAGATCTAAGAACACTGAAGCAGTAAACCTTGTGGAGACCAATACATTCTCAAAACTTTTGGCCACGACTGTACAGTCACACTGTGGTAGAAACTATATCACTTTAAAAGAAAATGTGCAAAATCCCAAAAGAATAGAGTTTGGATGGGATAATTTAGAAAAAAATAAATGTGTCAAAAATGTGTAACGTCCAGCCCATGTTAAGCTGGCGTTAACATCACCTAAGAAAGGACTCCTTATACATATTAGTTTAATTTCAATGTATTTATGTTCTCATTCTATTCTTAATGCATTTCATTGTTGTTTTATGTTCATAATGGTACATGTCCTTAATCAGTTGGGTTTCAAATACCTAGGATTCGAATGTCACTCACTCACTGCCGGCTTTCCTTTCAGCTAACTTTCCCCCTTTCTCGTTCAGATGAAGGCAGATTTTAAGATGTGGGGTAACTTACCTCTCTTTTTTCCAATCTATCCCATTGTTCTTACCTATGTATTTTTATACAGCAATTAACCAGGCCTAAGAAGGCCTCTTTAATTTGGGCTGGAAAGACACCAAGAATCAGCAGGGCACTTCCTAATTTTCTATGTTACTATTGGGCCGCCAACCTCCAGAAACCGCTAGTCTGGTTGAACTCCCCAGATACATCATGGTGCCTGCTAGAAGGTCTCTCCTGCTCCTCCTCCTCTCTCCCTGCTTTATTATGCTCCGCTCTTCCTACATCTCCCTCTCGTTACTCAGACAACCCTGTAGTACTATCAACACTCTAAATTTGGTACCAGTTTCGGTGACACTTTAAGTTCTCCACTACATCCATTTTGGGCCCTATTAATAACAACCATTTATTTACTCCATCTGTGGTCGACAGTGCTTTTACTCACTGGGAAAAAAATGGCATTAAAACTTTCAAGGATCTTTATGAAAATTTAGTTTTTTCCAGTTTACCTAACCTGGCGGTCAAACACACTTTGCCCCCATTTAATTTCTTCCAATATCTGTAGATGAGACATTTTGTCTCCTCTAAGTTAGCTGGCTTCCCTTTATTATTACCCCCATCCAGCCCTGGAATAATCTATCACATTTTTAACCTCCACAGAAATCAATAATTTCTCAAATCTATTCTTGGATTATGTCCTGTGATAAACACTCCACTAATATACCTAAACTGCTTGGGAGCAGGAAATTGGTCTAAATGGGTAGCAGGGGAGGGTGGTTTGGGGGTCAGGGATTATGTTAAGGGGGGGTTAAAATTGTAAAAATGTATAGATGTATTGAAAAATGTACTGGCTATTGCTAGGATAGGGTTAGGATAGGCTGGTCACTTGTAGATCTGATTGGTGATTACGTTCAGCCATGATCGATTAGTTAGTTTTCTGTATATAAACGCTGGCCAAACTAGAGAGAGGTGTCAGGCATTGATGCTCTTTTGTTGCGTGTGTTAACTTGTCACATATTGAAGTCCTGGTTGATGTTATGGATGGACATTACAATATATGCTGCTATTCATGTCTTCACCACATAGCTGTCGTAAGTAACGATATTTTGTACATTTGTGTAAGACCTATCTTCTTTACTAGTTAGCGTGTTCTATGGCACGTCAGAGCATAGTATATGTATAGTTTCTTAGGACCTCATTTACGTAATGATTTACTCATGCAACAACCAGTGTCTCTGTCTGAAAACCCTGTGTTACCATTAATCCTGCAAACCTGTCATTCCTTTTTGGTCTCCGTCTTTCAACTACACCTCAATCATGACAGAATGCCCGCCCGTAAACTAAAAAGGACTTTGAGACCAACAGGGAAGTGGGCTGCGCACTCTTTCCCTCTTGCCACCACGGACAGAGAGCAGCCTGTAATGGAGACAGCTGAGGAGGGGTTTCAGAGGCTCTGCAGGCCCTTTGTCTACACCCCACCGATGTGGTCATTTGGGGAATACTTCCAGCTGGCAGAAGCCACTACACCGGAGCCATGGGACCCAGCACTTTTCCAGAGGAGCAGCCAGAGCAGGCAACATTAGCCCTACCAGGGGCCTGCATGGCACTGTGTATACCCACCGGTGAGCCATGGTGAGTGTACACGGATGTTCCACCTGCCACAAGCCCCTTTGCCGACATCCAGCTGATGCTGCCCCACTTACACCAAGCCCTGGCTGACAATGGAAGGGAGCAGCAGGACCTAGCTGGAAGCGATACATTATATGCTGCTATTTGTGTCTTCACATAAGTAGCGATGTTTTGTACATTTGAGTAAGACATACATTCTATAATAATCAGCGTGTTCTGTGCCACATTAGAGCATAGTATATGTATAGTTTCTTAGGGAACCTGTGTATGTAATGATATACTCCTGCAACAACCAGTGTCTCTGTCTGAAAACCCTGTGTTACCATTAAATCTGCAAACCTGTGATTCCTGTTTGGTCTCCCTCCTTCAACTTCACCTCATTTGTGACAAATAGTATGTTTTCTTTAGATATATTTGTGCTGATTTTGTATTCTTCCATTTCTACAGAGACAGGAATAAAAAGGAACGTTCTGCTTTCCAGAGCAAATACAGAGCAGTGACTCTCTCGACGAATGCTCTGCTCGATTAACATCATCCATCTTGCAGACAGACAACCGCTTAGCATTTGCCCCTCCCACAGGAAGCAAATTCTGCCTCAAACGTGCGTCTATTTCGCTTTAAACACGCGAGGGATTAAAAATGTTCAAGCATCCAACTAGACGTGATAGAAGCGAATTTCACGCTAAATTCGCATTCGGTCTGAACATAGCATAAAGGTTAAGTCTTACATTTTTGACAGTGGCAGGAGCCATCTTAGTTGCCTCAATATTGTGTAGGGAAACAAATGGTAGCATTCCTGTAGCACCATTTATGTCATGAAAATCAAAGAATTCCTGGATGATTTTGGTTTTGTAATGTTGCCATTGTCATTTTATTGCAAATCTAACTAGAATGAGAGGAAATCTTGTATTTAGTTTTGTCTTTCATTCTGTGTGTGATCATTTTATTGACCATAACCATGTTTATATTTCACGTTTGTTTAATCCACAGAGTACAATGCCATGATAAAGATAGAGTTGACGCATATGAATCTGGAGTACATGCACTAAGTTAGTTTGACAACTTAGCAGTTATGAACTTTCTTTCAGTTATGAAGAGGACCATTTATTTTACACAATTTTTCTGTATAAAACCAAAATCATACTCAGTATTGTAATTTGTCAGTCTGCCCTTTATCCTTGTGCAGCTAGAATCTTAATGTTTGTTCTTAATGTTTTATAGAAAGGAAAACATGTGTGGTGGATGAGCAGCTGAGTGAAAAGGACAGACCGCAGAGAGAGAGAAAGTGAAGAGATGAAGATGCAAATGGCAGTAAGGAGAAGAGTGCAAGAAACAAAGAGAGGAGCCAGACAGGAAGATAGGGAAGCTGAAGAAGAAAAGAAGAGAGAGAAAGAGCTTATGAAAGCAGAAAGATGCAAAAAGCTGCCATAGGAGAAAAAGATGGAAAATTCTTTAAAAATAAATATATGTATGTAATAAGTAGAGATGTGTGGTAAACCGGTATTAAGACAGTACCGCAGTACCAGAATTTCTAAATGGTACTATAATAGCATTTTATGTATTTCAATACTCAATAAAAACATTGCGTTAAAAATTGCATCTTGCTTTTCATTGGATTGAAAGGAGGAAGATGTCTGGAAACATCATATCCATTGGAAAATAAATGCTGTGACTTTAAAGAAGTGGATATGCCTATTGCCCTGTGAGAAGGTGTCTGTGTAGAAATGTGTGAGAAAGCGAAGGTCGGCGCTTAGAAAGAAGGGCAACGAAGCGCAAACGTCATTAAGAGAAAGCATAGTGTTCGTAGTAAAATATGGAAGTACCTTACTTACAAGCCAAACGATAAAGGGAAACCCCAAAACATTGCAGCGCCAGTTTGTAAAAAGTGTTTCAAAGTTTGTCTCAAATCTTACAAATGGGCGCAAGACTAAACCTTTCAGAGCAAATTACTGACAACCACTCTTATGTTAAAAAACATGACAGGTGTGATAATAGATAAATTAAAACTGTAAAAATAGCACAGTTGAGATGGTAGGAAGGAGTCAAATGCAGGAGTAACTGTGTTCTGTAGATTATTTCTTTCCAGACACGGGACACTGTTGTTATGGCCGCTAGTCCTGTCTAATGTTGTGTGTGTGTGTTTGTTTGTGCTCTGTGTGTCTATTCTGTACAGGTGGCACTCATCAGAACATAATCATCACATATTATGGCGGAAGGACTCCCCCCCCCCTTTATCCGGTACACCTGGTTCCGGCAATCATCACCATCTCCCATCATGCCCTTCTGTATATAATGTGCCATTTTGTATGTCTCGCTCTCTCTCTCTGTTTAGGCCGCCCAGTACCTAAGCCCTGTTTTGTGGTTTGTGATTAGTGTATTACTGAGTGCGAGCTTTGGTTGATTGTTTGAGTCAGAGTTAGATAGGCCTATTAACTCTCACAGGAACCAATCCGTCACCCCACAGTGGTGTCACAATGCATCCTACTATGACTGTCCATGCCACAGTTCGTGACTCGCTTGGCTCCCCAACTCCCGTACTGCCAGCGGAGAGACATGTGTGGCTGGGAAGACAGCCCCCCACTAAATGTTCTTTCATGGGCTCTAAAGTCACAGTATGTTTCAGTTTAACAGTGCCACTTTACTAGGCATCTCACCGTCTCTCTATTTTTCCACAGTGGTGAACAACTGCAGCAGTGTTTCTTCCTCTCCAGATGACTGATGTGAAAGAGATACTTCCTCCCAGGAACCTTCTGACAATTTCATTGTACGAATGAGGTGCTTTATCACATTACTTCCCAGAATCAAATCATCACTTTGGCCATCCACAATGAGTGTAGGCACTGAAAGGTGGCAATCAAAGACTTTCATCTGAAGCTCGCAGACACCCACATGGTTAGTTTTCAGGCCTCCACAGCCAATCAGAATGACCGAAGTTGGAGAGATAGAATCAAGAGAAATAACACTGGCTTTCTCCAACATTTGAAGAGAACAAGCCATTGGGCCGCTATCCAAAATAGCATATAGCTCCACTGTGTCATGAATCAATACATTTGTGTAGAAGAGGTCATCTGTTGCGTTCAGTCTCTGTGTGTGAAATATCAAAGTTGAATCATCGCTTGCTGTGGCACAAAACAGAATACACAGATTCAATGTTGACATCATGATGTGGATATGGCAATTGGCCCTCCATTGATCCCCTCCTCATGCGAGCCAGCTAGTTTCCCTGCAGAGTAGGGGCACCAGCTTGGGCAGGGGTGAGTCAGAAGCAGGGGGGGGCTGAACAATTGACTGCTCGGTGTCTAGCAGCATGGCAGCGGATGCAAAGACATTTATTTCATCAGTGGGACACAGTGTCATGATCGTTGCGGCCACAAACGGCCCAGAGCCCTGGTGTGACTGACTGACCTGGGGTACCTGGAGAGTGGCAAAGACTCCCGCTGAAGCAAACGCTCCCGAAGAGTGATAATGTGTTCAAGAGAGCATGTTATCTGCTTATCAACCCCAGCATGTTGAAGAGCAGGGGCAGAAAGGCTTACTACAATCTAAACCTGGTTATAAATCCCGTTTCACTGAGGAGATGAAAAAAGTTTTTGACCACCCACTGCAAGGTAAGGACGCTTCCAACCGCCTTCTCACCATGAGGCAGAATAACCACAGCGTGGCCGAATATACTGTAACCATCCGCACCATTCCAGTAAAAAGTGTCTGGAACGACAAGGCTTTACAAGCCACCTACTGTAACAGTCTGTGTGACTCTGTTAAGGATGAACTTGTGTCCTACCCAGAGCCCTCTGCCTTGGAGGAATTGTTTACCTTGTCAATGCGCATAGACAATAGGATGAAGGAACGACAGAGGGAGAAAAGGAGCAGGAGTAGTCGATCACCACCACCAACCCAACCACCAGGATCTGCTGGTTTATCCAAGACTGTTGCCACCGCCGGGGTTGACGTCAAGGCAGAACCCATGCAAATTGGGCGCTCCTGTCTCTCAGACGCCGAGCGAAGAAGACGTGTCTGTATTGCTGGGAAACCGGACATTTGTCTCCACCTGTACACTTAGGCCGGGAAACGGGAGGGTTCGCAGGATGTAGGGGGCACCCTGGCGAGCCAATCCACCTCGACCCCCACTTCCCGGACCCGTACTACTCTGCAGGCTGTGGTTATCACTCAAGGTCAGTCCTATCCTTGCTTGGCTTTGTTAGACTCAGGGGCTAACGACAGCTTCATAGACGACAATGTAGTGCAGCAAATTGGTATCGCTACCATTCCTCTGCAAAGAAAAATTGAGGCAAGGACTATAGATGGTCGCTTACTGTCAAACATTTCTCATTGGACCGAACCTGTTATATTCCAATTGTCTGGTAATCATTTAGAGGAGCCTAGTTTTCTGATAATTCGCTCTTTGCAAATGCCCATTGTGTTAGGACACACATGGCTCGTTAGACATAACCCCCATGTGGATTGGATTACAGGGAATATCCTGGGTTGGAGTACCTCATGCCTTTCACTCTGTTTAAGGTCAGCCATTACCCGGTCATTAGCTCCATTTGAAACTACAGAGCCAACTGTTTTGTCATCTGTACCTAATGAATATTACGACATTCAGAAAGTGTTTGGCAAGGATCGAGCCCTTACCTCAAGAGAACAATGTTCTCTCCAATGCTGGTTCCAATCTGCATTACTAAATCACAGAGAACACGCACTGAAACATGTTTAACATCCTGACCCACAGGAAATGCAGGCTGGTCACCTGTCTAAATGGCTTTAGTGGCATAGGCACCATCACAGTCAGTCTGATTCACTTTCAGCATGATACGGGGTGGACGTCATAATTCCCCCTCCCCTTTGACCGCATATGGTCTGTATCGGTGGCCGAGGCCACAAACTCTAAACCCTACCAATAACAAAGATTAACTGATCCATCCATCAATGTAACGCAATTGTTAATATTTCACAAAAATGTTAAATGGGAGAATAGAAACAATAACACAATAACATTTGTATATGGAAAAAGAAAAAAACTCAAAATTGTCCAAATGCACTACTCACATTTCAGCACATAAAGGACAATTCCGGCATAAAATGAACCTAGGGGTTAATTAAACATGGGTACCAAGTCGACTGTTCTCTGGGACATGTTTTCAGGCTAATCGAATGTGCCCAGTTTTAGTGTGAACTGATAATTACCTATATTCGATTAGTATGAAAACATATCCCAGAGAACGGTCGACTGGATACCCATGTGTTATTAACCCCTAGGTTCATTTTGCACCGGAATTGCCCTTTAAGGTCAGAGGCAACTCACCAAGTTCCAGTGACTCGTTAAACATTGAAAATAATAAAGGGCCAGCTGGATATGAAAAGAACTCAGTTGTAAATCCATCTGGACCTGGAGCTTTGCTGCTTTGCATAAATTTGATAGCCTCGATCATCTCCTCAGGACCCAGGGTGGGGTCAAGACCCTTTGCAGCATCAGCCGGAACTGTGGGCATCTCCAAAGAATCCATAAACAATTATACTGGTGGTGTCTGATGGGAACTCAGATGTCTAAAGTGAGAAATAGAAAGATGGGAAGGTGTCATTAATCCCCTTAGGATCAGAAATTAAGATATTAGCATATTGAGTCTTTAATTTGTGGAAT
>JACXGM010015711.1:8485-21179 GCA_016801145.1 Umbra pygmaea
GTGTGTGTGTGTGTGTGTGTGTGTGTGTGTGTGTGTGTGTGTGTGTGTGTGTGTGTGTGTGTGTGTGTGTGTGTGTGTGTGTGTGTGTGTGTACGTGTGTGTGTGTGTGTGTGTGTGTTTTCCGCCTTGGGCTTATGCATTAACATGTGTGTTCCTTCAGGCCTGGCTAAAGGCTAGAGCACAGAGGAAGAATGGGTCAATTGGCATCGTGTCGGCATTCACATGCAAGCAAACCCCCCGAACCCAGGCACTATATAGTCTGAAGATGGACAGTAGTCATACAGTAGTCAATAAAATGACACATGCACACACAGGCATGCACCCCATTTAGTGCTAGGGTAGCTACAGGATTACTGTCACCATCAAACCCTATCATCATTGCCTGCATGCGTTAGCCATGTGCTAATTTCAGCTGAGAGAGGAGAAGGGAAAGTGCAGTGGATTATCAAACGGCTCGGAACGACCTGACAAAACAAGCTGGAGAGTGTGACGCTTGGTAATTACTATTTTAGTGACCAGTGGGAAAGATGCATGTTCACACACAGATAGCCTGGACAAGCACACACACACTAGACACACCAAACACACACACAAACTCACACACTAGGTATACAGTACACACATGCACACACACTAGACACAACACTAAAATTTGCAAACATACCGGTTGTATGGCTTGCTGGTCAGCTGTGTGTGTATAGTGGGTTGGTTGTTTGGATTGCTGGCTGGTTAGTTGATTAATGGTTAGTAATAATTTCTTATGGACTGTTAGGCTAGCTCACTAGCTGTCTGGTTAGTTGGCTGGCTGCTTTGTTTGATTATAGTTTGTTGATAGTGTGGTTGGTTGATTATAGTTGGTGAAAGGCTGGCTGGCTAGTTGGATTGATGGGGAACTTGATGACTGGTTGTTTGGTTTGTTATTTGGTACATTTGGTGGACAAGACTTACAGATTTATTTCAAGAATAAACATAACATTATGATTTTTTGTTAATTCACTTCACTAGCTTGTATGTTGGTTAGCTCACAAGCTAGTTGTTTGTTTGGTTGTTTTGGTAGTACTTTTTGCTAGCTGTCTGTCTAGCTTAGTGGCTGTTTGATTATGTAGCTCACAAGTTGGTGTGTTGGCATGTTGATTTGTCGGTTGGTTGGTTGGTCAGCTGTTTGCTTGGCTGTTTTAGTTGGTTGGCTGGCTCACTGGCTGGTTTGGTCATGTCACTGGTTGGCAAATTTGGTTGGATGTCATTGGTTGGATGTGTTTTTTGTTACCTTGTTTTTTTGGGTGGTAAGCCGATTTGGTTGGTCAGCTAGTTGATTGGCCGTGTAGCCCACTAGTTTCATGTCGGCTTGCTGGTTCATATGATAAATGTTGTTGTTTGGTCAGTCGCTGTTTTGTGAATTGGTTGATTAGTTCACTGTTGGTGTAGCTCACTAACCAGTTGTTGTTTTGCTGGTTCATTTCATTCGCTGGGGGAGCTACCTATGTGGTTTTCAGCTGGCTGGTTTTGTTGGTAGGCTTGTCAGATTTCTGGCTTGGTAATCTTAGTTAGCTAGCTCCCTAGCCGTTAGGCTGGCTGGCTGGTTGGTTCAGGTACTAGCCTATCAGTTTGGCTGTTTGAGTTTATATGAGCTGGCTACCTACTGTAGCTGGTTCCTGTGTGTCGTTGGGTCTTATTTCCAGGGCTTCAAAGGCAATATCACATCTTAACTATTTCCAAATGCTGACAAATAGCTGATTACTGCAGACAAACCCTGGTATCTGCTTCACCACCGTAGGATGTGATGCATTATTTGACTGTGTTTGTTATGCTGACCACTGTGACCATTAGCTAAAAAGAGAGTGCAGCAGGTCATGCCACTATAAGTGGATACTCAGTAGTCTCCTTTTGTTGTCCTCAGGGACACGCCGCTCAGTAAAAGCAAAGACGGCATGACCATCCATTTCCCCGGTAACCCCTCTCAAACCTGCACATGGCAATGAATGAAACATCTGACCTCTTCACTCTATCTTTGCTCTTGTGTATTAGCAGACTTCTCGTCTCCACTCTCAGTCCATGCGCTCGTGTTTGTGTGTAAAAGAGGTGTACCATCTTCCATCCACACCCTTGGTTCATCCAATGAGCCATCCTATTAATACAGACACAAACCCACACTGCATTAACACAGGAAGACACCCTCAACACGGAAAGAAACTGTGAAAAGGATTAATAGTGGTGGAAGCCTGATAAAACCTCAAAAGATCTCAATTGCATGCTTGTCCTCTCTCGTCGTCTGCTTCTTAAAACCGAATGAATAATCTTAGGTGGAGAACAGGGGTATATATTTAATCTTCCCATTTCGTTATAAAAAAGTTTTACACTGATTGGGAGAAAAGTTCAATAAAACTTTCACCTTGCATGGCTGCACAAAATCCTTGCATCCGCCAAACGATAAGCCATGCAGGGATTGCTGTAATGAGACTCGATCCGTGTACTTCCCCAACATTTCGGAGAAGGGGTAGATGTATCAGACTGATTTGTCGGGCCAGAGCCAGCATGTGGGAAAAGTGGCGTTTGACAATCCGTCATTGGCTTTGACAGTCTGATTGGTTAGACACAATTAAATTGTGGTTCACTGTTTCGTACAACAGTCCCCATTTGATGTCACAACAAACATCTTATAGAAAGCTTTCAAGGCACAGTGAATTGAGCATCAATTGAAGTAATTTCCTTTATAGTACTGGTATATTGGTGCTTGCGTTGCATTGTCTGTCTCAAGGGTGGGAGTACATATCAGATAGTTCCCCCTCTCTACTACCTCTTTGTTTTACCTCTTTGGAATGTCCAAAAATGTTGTCTTTGGGCTGATGGTGAAACCCCATGCACAGCTCATTTATCTGCCTCATGTAAACATCCATGTGAGCAGAAAAAGTGACAAAGTAAGTAACGGCCCATTAAAAACTTTTGGAAAGATTACACAGCTGTTAAAAAATAACAACAAAGGCCTATGGATACACTTATTGTCTTATTCATTTAAGCTGTACGTTGCCATGAACATTTAATGAGAGGGAGCCACTTTCAGCGATTGAGACGCAGCCGCGGTCAATGCAGTGCCGTGTCAAAACTCCTCCACTTCCGTTTGTGTAGTGCTCAATGTGAGGGCGAGAAAATGAATAGAAAATTGGCAGCACGCTAGACGCCCACATCACGCCTCGTGAAAACAACGCTGTCCTCGCCAACATCTTTCCAGAGTGTTGGCCGCACCTGGCCCCGTACGCTTTTATTTAATAGTCCGCGCTTTCTCTCCGCCTACGACAAAATGTATTGCATTTACATTTGAGTCATTTAGCAGACGCTCTTATCCAGAGTCAGTTATAGTATGTGACTGCACATGGTGTTGTGATCATTAGTCAACTCTTTAAAGTTGTCCCTCTTGCCCATCTGGAATTCCAGGCTGGCTCAAGCGAAACGCCCAACATTATTATGTTTTTATCTGTTGTTAAATGGCTGTGATGGGTGGAGAGAGTATTGGAAACCGGAAGAAGAGAGCTGGATGGGTGGGTGGGTTGTTTGGGACAGATTTGTGTGCATACTAATATATTGTGAGTAACACGCTTGTCGTTTCCTTCGACCAGGGGGTGAGAGGGATGCAAAAGAGGTGGAATGCCATAAATGAGGATGAGTGTGTGTGAAGCTTGTTGAATCACTATGTGCTAGCTTCTGTTCAACATAGCCAGTGTTCCACAGTCCAGTCATCTCAGCCCATTCTCCCTCAGCCAAAACAGCTTTCTTCCTATCTACACAAATTAGCACCAGCCCACGCACTCACGCATTGAGTGGGCTGTCAGACCGGGGTTGGCTACACTGCTCTTTCACTCTCTGTCTGTCTCTCTCTGTATATCACTCCATGCCTGTCAGTGTCTGTCTTTCTTTGTCTCTGTTTCTGTCCGTCTCTTTCTATTTCCCTCTCTTTGTCTGTGTTTCTGTCTGTATCTTATTGTCCATGTCTCCCTGTCTTTATCGCTCTATTTTTCTTTCGTTGGGTCTGTTTGTCCGCATCTCTCTTTCAGTCTCTTTAGATTCTATTTTGGGACCAGGATGAGGTCTTGTTGGGACGATCTGTCGTCAAGCAACAGTAAAAGGAAGGATGCCTGGTTAGGTAATGAACAAGTGGTGTGAGAGGAAAGGATGGGGGGGTGGGGGTGGACTCTGCACAGTAAGTGACAGACCCAGTCGGCTTGCCTCAGCCATCTCGCTGAGCAGCCTCTCTATTTAGCGCACTGAATTATAGATGAACGTTTAAGTGCTGGAGAAAGACTCCGAGTTTTTTTGGGGGGGGGACACAGAGGAAGACGATTATGAGAGAGATGCATAGAGAGTTGATGGAAGACTGAGGGGGGAGAATAAGAGATCGAGGGGGAGAGAAGGAACAGGAGAGCGAAACACTGCAAATAAACAGTGATTCATTAGCATTTCAAAACTCCTGGGTGAAAACCCGGGAAGGACTGGTGTTTTGTTGCGCGCCAGATCAGATTCATTCTCGGGCTTGAGCACCGTGTTCAAGCCTGTTTCCCGTTGCCAGCATTGGCCCTCGATCTCCCGCGTAAAATCCCTCTGCCCACTTGTTCCTTCTTCTCTCTCGTTCTCTGTCCCTGTCTGACTATATTCAACAAGCCGCTGGCTAAACAGCAGCATGAGAGTCTGAGCTCTGTTCACGTAGTGCACTACAATGACAAATAGTTCACACTAATAGGGAATCTATTTTACAGGTAGAGAAAGATACCAAAGGACCAGTTTTCCAGACTACAATGAGTTTTGCGATTACTATATCGCGCACGCACAGTCACACACACACACAAAAACACAAAAAGGCAGACTAACAATCTCTCTGTCCTGTCTGACAACGATGTGGGTGCCCTTTGGCCAGTGTGTCAGCTGCATGGCTCATCTCTACAGCCCCAGAGGAAGCTTTCTGGATCCTACCTAAGTTGTGTCCAAGTACACTGACTACCGGTAGTACCAGTCACTTTGTTCATCTTAGTTGATGGCCACGTTTCATTTTAGTCAGCAACTGGAAAAACTTTTTTCTCCTAAACATTCACTTGCCAGAAGAGGAGAAAATATGTGATTTTCCATGCTATATTTATGAGATGGATAGCAAGTTCAGTGTACATTCACATTCCTATTATTGCATTGGATTTTTATGCCTATGTTCATATAAGACAGCAATCTAATAAAGGTTTACGATGATGATAGTTAAAGAAGTAAATGTCAATATTACTTAATGTATAATTTAATTTATACATTTTTTTGGGGTTCATTCTAAGATATATTTATTTTGTTACTCTCCCTCCAAAATGTGGATTGGCTGAAGGTCAAGACAGCTGTTGCATTTCATGCCTTTGGGTCATGGAGGCTGTCACCAGTGTAATTAAACAAGAGAGGGATAAGCTGAGCCTACAACAATCAGGGTCTCCTCCATCGTTCTGCTTTCCCATTGGTCTTTCCTCTCAGTCCAAGATAACCTTCGTCTAGAAGAATCCCCGCTACATGTCAACATGCCACAAGTAGAAAAAGCAGAATACAAGGTTTTTAGACAAACTGTTGAAAATCACAGTATATAATAGAAACATGAGGAATATATTTTCTTTTTTTATTGCTTATGAGACAGTACATTTACATTGATACATTAACAGGCGTTACTTAGAATGAAGGATTGTGTTTCTGTAATCAATCATCATTCAAGATTGAAACAACTTGTTGTCTACTACAATAGTATTATTATTTTTGGGATATAGAATATCCTCATAATGACATTGATGAAAAGGCTTCTAACAACTTCAAATCCCAAAAGTATGTGTTCTTGTCACACCCGAAATCTGTCATACGGAACATTCTGACATGTATCACACATGCAAGGTCACAGCTATTATCTGGTAACAAAACATTCACATGTTCACACCTCTTTTTGGACAATAATGGCTTAGAATCTGGTCCTACCATAATCTCTGTACGGTAAATGTATTTCCAGCAACATCCACCCTGCCTGTGCGACGTATGCATTTTGTCTTTAGCACAGTATGTAGCCAGTTTAATGATAACCATCTTGTGGGTTTACAGAAACTTTAAAGCTTCCATCCAAGAAATTAATAAATAAATGCAGAACCATCGCTAGGCCAACACATTTGTCTCTACAGTAGTTGCAGAATTATTATTCAATTTAAATTAAATAGATTTTTCATCAAATTAAATAAATAACCTGTATAGTCTCCAGACATCTGATTTTCATGTTTTATCTAAATAAAATAAACTGTTTAAAAATACACAGAGTTGTTTAATAAACCGGTAATAAGGGGAAAAATGATGAAATTGTATAATTTGTCTATGCTCCTAACTTGTTTGAAATCATTTTACAGTGTGCCCTCTCACTCAGAGAGAGCAGGATTAAGCTATTATGAGTGCTATTATGAGTGATATGGCATAAGGTTATATGACATAAGGTTATATGACATTTTTAGGTTATATTATGAGTGCTATTATGAGTGCTATGGCATAAGGTTATATGACTCTCTGGGCATAAATGCTACAACTGTGTGAAATAATGACCATTTGCATGAAAAAACTAATGATCTTTCACAAAACAAATCTGCAAACCCAATTGCTTGTTGTACATATCATATACAGTATCTCACAAAAGAGAGTACACCCGTCACCATTTTTGTAAATATTTGATTTGAACTTTTCATGTAACAACACTGAATAAATAACACTTTGCTACAATGTAAAGTAGTGAGTGTACAGCTTGTATAACAGTGTAAATTTGCTCTCCCCTCAAAATAATTTTTTTAAGGTCAAAACCGCTGGCAACAAATTGAGTACACCCCTAAGTGAAAATGTACAAATTTGGCTTAATTAGCCATTTTCCCTCTCCGGTGTTATGTGACTTGTTAGTGTTACAAGATCTCAGGTGTGAATGGGGAGCAGCTGTGTTAAATTTGGTGTTATCACTCTCAAACTCCCTCATAATGGTCACTGGAAGTTCAACATGGCAAAGAACTCTGAGGATCTGAAAAAAGAAATGTTGCTCTACACAAAGATGGCCTAGGGTATAAGAAGATTGCTAAGACCCTGAAACTGAGCTGCAGCACGGTGGCTAAGACCATACAGCGGTTTAACAAGACAGGTTCCACTCAGAACTGGCCTCGCCATGGTTGACTAAAGAAGAGTGCACGTGCTCAGTGTCATCCCGAGTTTGTCTTTGGTAAATAGAATGAGTGCTTCCAGCATTGCTGCAGAGGTTGATGGGGTGAGGGGTCAGCCTGTCAGTGCTCGGACCATACGTCGCACACTGCATTACATTTGTCTGCATGGCTGTTGTCCCAGAAGGAAGCCTCTTCTAAAGGTGATTCACAAGAATGCCCGCAAACAGTTTTTCTGAAGACAAGCTGACTAAGAACATGGATTACTGGAACCATGTCCTGTGGTCTGATGAGACCAATATAAACTTATTTGCTTCAGATAGTGCCAAGCGTGTTTGGCAGCAACAAGGTGAGGAGTACAAAATACAAGTGTGTCTTGCCTACAGTCAAGCATGGTGGTGGGAGTGTCATGGTCTGGGCCTGCATGAGAACTCCATGCCAATGAGGGTTAAGGCAGTGCTGGAAAATAATGGTGGCTACACAAAATATTGACACTTTGGGCCCAATTTGGACATTTTCACTTAGGGGTGTACTCACTATTGTTGCCAGCAGTTTAGACCTTAATGGCTGTGTGTTGAGTTATGTTGAGGGGACAGCAAATTTACACTTATACAAGATGTACACTCACTACTCTACATTGTAGAAAAGTGTCATTTCTTCAGTTTTGTTACAAGAAAGGTTCAAATCAAATATTTACAAAAATGTAAGGGGGGTACTCACTTTTGTGAGATACTGTACATTTAAATGATCGATGTCAGTTATGTGGTTTGAAACGTAACTTGTCTGACATCAGAAGCTACCTGATGAGCAAGAAGGTCAAATAATTACTTCAAGTGATTTAGGAACATAGACGAATTATAGAATTTCATCATTGTTCCCATTTAGCTGTTGTGCATTCAGAAACTGCAGTATTTTTACTAAATAAGTTGCAGGAGAGAGGAAGATTAAAAGACTGCAAACTAGAAAAATATGTGGAGTTCGCAACACGTTTAATACCAATAAGAGTACCTCTCATGCTGAACCAGGTTGGAGACTGATGATATAAAGAGAGCCATTTAAATAATGTTTTTTAAATAAAATTTCATTTGATTTTCAAATGTACTCAGATTCTAAAAGGAAAGCCAAACCCACATTTTGCAAGCTGCGCAAGGACAATAAAATCAGGTGACATTTTTTTATGAAAATCTAGGGGAAACCAACCCGTTATCACCGCCTGTTGATTTATCATGCAATAGAGACGCCAAATTAAAACTAGTGGCCTGCATTTTTGAGACACTGCAAATGTATGTGCTTGAGACAGTCACTTGAGTGCTTTTCACAACCTGCCGTCTCAGAATTCAGGTTGCAGGGGTCCGCGTGGCATAGTGGGCTAATTCGCTGCATTGCACTGTAACTTTTCTAGCAAAGGATCCCAAAAATGTCCTTATGTCCAGTGGTTCCCAAACCCATGATTTAGAACCACTACCCAGACTGAAGTGGTTTGCTCAACAAAAATTGACAAGTGCTCTGCATGACAATTGGATGTACATTATACAGCTGGAATGGAATAAATGTTGTGAAAAATGCAGGACCTAAAAGAATGCAAAACATTAAGGAAAGGAGGAGGAGAACAATAATAAAGAAATGAAGAAAAATAATTGATCGCCTTGCATGCCAATTAATAAGAAATGTGCATATGGGGAATGGTTAAAGTTAGGCAACATGTCAAAATCTTGTCCAGGGAATAGTTAAGGTTAAGCAACACTCCAGTGTGGTTAATGATAGCGTTAATGTTAGGTGTAAGATTAGATTCAGGCACTACGGTTTCAAAATAAGGACTTCAGTGTGTTTAGGTTAAGGGTTAGGTTTAAGCGTATCTACTACTGTATATTCGAAGTTGGTGTATGTGCTGTAAAACAAGCAAAAGTTAGGCGTACCTATTACATGCTCCTTTGGTGTATGAATACCATGCAAAAAAATTTTTGGGTGTCTCAATAACAACATTGTGTTATATGTACGCATTGGATGATATCAGGCTCAAACCTGATTGTAAATGCAGCATTCATGTTGGCTATCACGGAAAAGTGATGGTCATGCTTCAGAAAAGTTTTTATTGCACACTCATTTAGGACAAATGATGGGTAGATTTTTTGTTTCTTTTTCCAAAAGTGGATTGTTCGTTTTCTGACCTAATTTATTGGGACCGACCAACCTTGGTAATGCCTCAGGCTGTTTCGGAGCATAAACCTCTTCACCATTACTAGGTTACATTTCAATCTACCAGCATTTACATAGAATGTTGTGATACACACAAAAACAATGTTGTGTGAGTAGTTGTCCTAATTTTGGTCTTCTGTCTTGACAGACAGTTATTGGTGAAAAACACAAGGTGTCTGTCCGCATGTGTAGCAGGTAATATTAAGTAGCAGCTGCTTGACTCCATCTTCACTGCTTCACTAGCGCCGTGTGATGAGCTGAAAACAGTGTGGACTGGCTGTGGATGTGGCCTTGGGGAGGGAGGGAGGTTTGGCAAGAGTAGGGAGGGTAACAGGAAACGAGGGAGTGTGGTCCAGAGGACAGGCATCACGGGTCACCTTAACCCCCTCCATGGGGTCCGTCTGCTACGGCAAAGCTACCGCTGGGCTGCCAGAGACCAGACGGCTCACTTGACCACAGTGCCGGTGTGTGTATACTTGTGTCTTTGTCATGGTCATGCGTATTTGAGATTCTATACGTGTCAATTTCTTTTGTGATGCCTTCATTGGAACGAACAGATAACAAAAGTTGTTGGCTTGTCGACATACTGAGCACTAGAGCTGAATTTAGCAGTGTGATTAGAGTACTGAATAGACCAAGTTCTCAGAGGGCTTTGCGGCAGTTAATTTTCACAATGAAAGGCCACCCGCCTGCCGTACATGTGTTTGCGGATGCAGGATCTCCTCCACCCCTCCAGAACCCTGGTGCCAGTCTTCCAGATGGCCCTGACGGCTCCTGTTCTGTTCCCCGTGCTGGCATCGGTACCGGCTCACCGTGCCAGGCCAAGCGGTCGGGAGGCCAGAGCCAGACGCCTTGGTTCTGGAGCGCACAGAGACATCTACTGACGGACACATGGATCCTCGTTTAGGGACTTCCTCTTGACCTCTGGATGAACTGATGGACAGTTGTGGTGTTGAAGTGCCCTGATCGATACACAACTAAGGAAAGACTGTGCATGTTAATGTTAAAACATATCCCTCTTTTCTTCCTATTCCCTACCAACAAACAGATTGCTTGATTTGTATGCGCATGTATCTGAGCATTTGCAGTCTTGTCACTGGGAGGGAGGAGGAGGAAGAGTGATTCTTCCCAGATCCACGCCCTGCCCATTAGAATGCTTGTCATTAGGCTCTGGAGCCTGCTGGCTCTGCGCTGGAGAAACACTGGCCCAGACTAATGCTGTAATGCTACACCCACTGGCCTTGTGGCTGATCGATAGGCCGTCCATACTACCCAATGGCTTACGCTTTCCCGGTGCTTACTCAACAGTTGTTCCACTTGTTCAAGCCAGGGGTGATTTCAGTAGGAGCAACAAACAGGGAGGGACAGACCTGAATTCGGCCAATACAAACTCAAGTTGTGTCAAACAGGATATTTGGCAAAACATTTGGCTACAGTGTTTACTAGCAAATAGTTTTCTCCCTATAACTACTTATGCCCAATGAGGCGTCTTCAATGCCACATTCTGTCTGCTAGTTTAATATACCCAAGTCAAGTACTGTTTGTTTATTTGGATGACCTAATAATACATTGTGTCCACACACAACACAGAACATAATGTAAAACAAAACACTGATATATTGGTTGGCCGGCTTAAGTCCCACACTAGGGTAGGATTAAAAAGAGTGTACAGTACATCGTCTGTGTGTTTTCACAGTGCTTGTTGTGCCATGAGATGTTGATTTACCAGTCTTAAATACTATCTTGCCATTGCCTAGTCAAAATACTGATTGAAGAGAGTTCCATGTGATCTTAGCTTTGTAATGTGTTGTGTTGCAGCAAATTCTTCAGAGTGTGAATAGACCCCTAGGGCATTTTTTGTGGGCTAGGTGTGGTTATCTAAGCTTTATGTTATTTAATTATGTAGAGAATTTGGAATCTTCATTACATTGATATCAGGACTGTGAACATTTGAATATAGCTTGGAATGATATGATAGTGTTTTTGTCACTGTACATTGGGAGGAGATCAACTGACACATTCATTTTCAAACTAATGAAACATGGCCGTCGGATCGAGGGAAGCACATCGCTTTCACCGTCAGAAAATCGAAGGATAAGCATTCAAGTGAGGCATGTCGTCTTAGGGATTTGAGAGTGAGAATGAAACATGCAGCGAGAGAGCATGTGATCAGTGTCATGTCATCAGGGTCAAGTGCTTTTTATGATGATTCAAATTCATGATCGATAACTTCAAAAACTTTACTGACCCAAACACTCTATAAACCCATACAGAAATCTAACATATAGCCATATATGGGCATACATATGAAAAATCTTAACAATATGACCATATATTTTGATTACAAAATTTGAATTACAAAATGAGGAAATATATGTCACACAATGGCCAATTAATGTCTATTTTGACATATGTACATGTGTGTGAGGATGTTTCTTCCATATATGCCGATATCTGACATATAAGTATACATACATTTATTGCCATATATTGAATGTCCGAATGGGATACATTTCAAAGAGATTTTACCAAATATTTCATTGACATGTCATACCCCTACTTATGTCAGACATGTCAGATGTACATGTCATACCCCTACTTATCATCACATATACAGTACTGTATAAAACATCAATATCTCACACGTAAGCATTCATTCTTGTTTAAATTTGTAGACTAATTATTAACTGACACAAGGCAAGAATAAATGTAGTAGTATTTCTATATTATTTATTTACATAATCTCATATGTACATTGACAGATTTTATACATTACATCACTTATACACTCTGTAAACCATAGATACATGCAGATATGGATGTCAAATAGGGATGGGACGATTACCGGTTTCACGGTAAACCACAATAAAATGTCCGTACGGTTAGTATTACCGTTTAAAACTTAATTTTCATTAAAACCGTCTTTGATTACCGTGATTTTGAAAACTCACGGTAACTCCTGTCCAGCCAGAATCAGTCTGACGCAGGTGCGCGCATGCAACTTTGTTTTTTGCACGAGAAGTCAAGGCGGAAGGCAGTGACAGTGCTCGGGAGATTTTTCAGCCATCCAAGAGGACAAAATCTGAGATGTGGTCATATTTTGGCTATTGCAAGAGTCCTGAGAGCAATTTAATCGAGGATTGGCACCCTGTCTGCAGAGGAATGTCGCTGCAAAACGGGGAAACACGTCAAATCTGTCATCTTCGTGATAACCAGCCACTGTTATACAGCGAATGCATTAACTTTTACTTTAATACCAAAACTAACTTGGGCAAATAATTGGACAATCAATATTGATTCGAGATGAAATATTTAATTATCTC
>JACXGM010015712.1:0-14000 GCA_016801145.1 Umbra pygmaea
CTTCATGGAGATGAAGATTTCATTTTTCAGCACAACCTGGCACCTGCTCACAGTGCCAAAACCACTGGTAAATGGTTTACTGACCATGGTATTACTGTGCTCAATTGGCCTGCCAACTCTCCTGACCTGAACCCCATAGAGAATCTGTGGGATATTGTGAAGAGGAAGTTGAGAGACGCAAGACCCAACACTCTGGATGGGCTTAAGGCCGCTATTCAAGCATCCTGGGCCTCCATCACACCTCAGCAGTGCCACAGGCTGATTGCTTCCAAGCCACGCCGCATTGAAGCAGTCATTTCTGCAAAAGGATTCCCGACCAAGTATTGAGTACATAACTGAACATAATTATTTGAAGGTTGACTTTTTCTTTTTTTTTGTGTTACAAACACTTCTTTTATTGGTCAGATGAAATATGCTAATTCTTTGAGGTTTCATGAGCTGTATGCCTAAATCATCAGTATTAAAACAATAAAGACCTGAAATATTTCAGTTGGTGTGCAATGAATCTAAAATATATGAAAGTTACATTTTTATCATTACATTATGGAAAATAATGAACTTTATCACAGTATGCTAATTTCTTGAGAAGGACCTGTACTTTTAAGTCTTTGCTAAAGACATACCTTTTTACTATGCCTTTTGATCCCAGTTGAGTTTGGGCACCAAATGTCTTTTGGTGTGCTGTGATTTTGTTGTTCCATGTTATTTGTAATTGTGTATTTTCACTTAAAATGTTGTATTTGATATTCAGTGTTGTTCAGCACATTGGTAAACCACAGTGGTTTTAAATGTGCTATTTAAATAACTGTTGGGACAGTATGGAAAATGTAAAAAAAGTTATTTTAAAACGTAATTCACCGTGTACTATATTGAAAACACATAATTAACGCATTATTTGATGTTGTACTTTGTGAATTACATTTATTTTAGAAAATATACATAAATCTGATGACTGCAACACACAATAAAGTTGGGACAATTGACTGTTTACCTGTGTAACATCACCTTCTCTTTTAATAACACTTATTAAGCGTTTGGGCACTAAAGAAACCAGTTGGTTCAGTTTAGCAAACAGAATATTCCTCATTCATCTGAAAATTTTCAGTTTTCCTTATTCAAACATGTTCTGAGGGCAGAAAGATTTTGATAGGTTCAGATGAATACCCAATCAAAACAGTCATGCTGGAGGATGTTGCAGACAGCAGAACGTTCTCCACGGCATCTCCAGACTCTGTCACGTCTGTCACATTTGCTCAATGTGAACCTGCTTTTATGTGTGAAGAGCACAGGACTTGCCAATCTTGGTGTGCTCTGGCAAATGCCAAACATCCTGCATGGTGTTGGGCTGTAAGCACAACCCCCACCTGTGGACGTTAAGCCCTCATACCACCCTCATGGAGTCTGTTTCTGACCATTTGAGTGGACACATGCACATTTGTGGCCAGCTGGAGGTCATTTTGCAGGGCTCTTCCAGTGCACCTCCTGCTCCTCCTTGCACAAAGGTGGAGGTAGCGGTCCTGCTGCTGGGTTGTTGCCCTCCTACGGCCTCCTCCACGTCTCCTGATGTACTGGCCTGTCTCCTGGTAGCGCCTCCATGCTCTGGATACTACGCTGACCGACACAGCAAACCTTCTTGCCACAGCTTGTATTGATGTGCCATCCTGGATGAGCTGCACTACCTGAGCCGCTTGTGTGGGTTGTAGATTCCGTCTCATGCTACCACTAGAGTGAGAGCAATGCCAGCATTCAAAAGTGACCAAAACATCAGCCAGGAAGCATAGGAACTGAGAAGTGGTCTGTGGTCACCACCTGCAGAACCACTCCTTAATTCTTAAGTCTTGCTAATTGCCTATAATTTCCACCTGTTTTCTGTTCCATTTGCAAAACAGCATGTGAAATTGATTGTCAATCAGTGTTGCTTCCTGAGTGGACAGTGTGATTTCTTTATTTTTTTGAGCAGTGTATTACTCTTACATCTTCTCTATAATAAATTACATTATTGTTATACTCACCATTTCTGCATTTGGATCCCCTCCTTGTATTTCTGAGCCTAATCCTGACAGGGTTTAAATAAATTCATAGGCTTTTTACACCTCGGGAGCAAATATCTTCTGCGCTAGGGCTATTTACATCCCGGGTGCAAGTAGCTTCTGCCAAAAAATGGGTTTTAAGTCAACATGCCTGGTTAACTATAGGAACAGTGCCTTGCGAAAGTATTCGGCCCCCTTGAACATTTCGACCTTTTGCCACATTTTAGGATGCACACATAAAGATATAAAACTGTAATTATTTGTGAAGAAGCAACAACAAGTGGGACACAATCATGAAGTGGAACAAAATTTATTGGATATTTCAAACTTTTTTAACAAATTAAAAACTGACAAATTGGTCGAAAAGTTCCAGGGGGCCGAATACTTTCGCAAGGCACTGTACACGTTCTATTATTTTTTATTATGTTGTGTTCCTATCATGTCATGTTGATTTTATTACTTATTGATCAATCAACTTTGTTTTTAGTATAATCTCCAAGGTTCAAAATCGATGAATTGCAGAAGTAGGTTGATATTGTAATCACCAAGTTTAACACCTGCAATTATACAACAACTCATGCCAACACGCTATTTGGACATCTATTTGCAAATAGTGTTTCTTTGTGAAAAACACCAGAGGAAATTATGGGGTAAAATGGGATTGTTATTCAGTGATGCTTATATGCACTAAGTGTAAGATGTTCTAGTTAACAGTGTCTTTCAAATTACTAAAATGTCACATGTAATGTTCATACCTCTGAGAAAGGTTATATGATCAATCTGGCAAGTCTAAAAGAGAACCACACCCTCCCAATTCCCACAGGAGTTTACTTTGATGTGTGCAAACAAGCTGCGGTCAGATTCCATTCCGATGGTCGGCTTCCTTGGGGATTGGGACCAGATAAGGGACTTGTACAATGGGAAGTGACTCAAGTCTTGTGCCACCCTGGTAAAGCAATGGATCCCTGTGTTGTCAGCTTGGCTAAGGGAGGCTAAAAGAGCTTGTGGGATAAACCCCTCATCATGCAGCTGTCTGTCATTGAGTACTCACCTCACCCCCTGGTGCCGTATTACTAACACAGCCGATGCCCTGAAAATGAGAGAATGTACAGAGCTTCAACCCAATACCTCCCTATCAGTCGATATCAATACCTCCCTATAAGTCCCTCGTGAGCTTCTTCTGGAAATGTCACCCTGGTGAAATGCAAACTAGGAATGTGATCTGTGTCACAACAGCCCAATAGATGGATTTATTGCAGGTTGACGAGAACATAACATTCTGTGCCGCACAGGTATTTTGTCTGCGGGTTTAGTCGCCTTTCCACAATTTACTGCAATGGGGCAGCAGCAACCCGAGCTGCACACCGCAACTATTTAATGCAAACTCACCGCCCAGCCTTTCCACTGAAGTAACAGATGTTTATATATTATTTCACTGAACTGTGGAGTGTGCTGGCCACTGCCAGGTCAGTCACACATTCAGAGAATGCAGATAGATTTAAGGCTTGATAGTTTTCAGTTACCTGTACCTTGTTCATACCAGGCTCAGAGAGGGGGCAAAGACTTCGGATATAATTTCAACTGTGATGTAACTGTTTTCAGTGATGATGATTTGGCTTTCAGTGCGCCGGTCTGTAATATTGGTGGGAAGTGAAATACAAGTGAAATCCTCCATGGAATCAAATAGTTGCTTTTGCCCTTTCACTTTTCATACTATTGCCACTAAGAGGATGGAGGCCAGTCTGTACAGCGTTGTCTCAATCACCCTTTGTCCAAGAACAAGACAGAGAAACAGGAAGAGCATAAATGAAGCTGTTGGGTTGGGGCCATATCGCTGGTCAAAGACTTCTGTTCTGCCTCTCTTTCAGCTGCTCTCAGCAGAGAGTCAGCCAAGGAAAAGAAAGGCTTTGTGCCTGTGCCCTTACCCCCCCCCCCCACACACACACACACACAAATACACACGCGTACACACTCCCACAAAGACCCAGACATACAAAACACACAAATATTAACGGGTAGATTTCTTTCTCTCTCCATATGAAAATGAACACAAATATACATGCGGCAGAACACAAACGCACAATTTTGGCAACATGGAGACAGAAAGGGGAGGTCCTTCAATGGGTTCTTTGTAGTGCAACAAAGATAAATATTCTGTCAAATGAGAAATGTTCAGGACCTGTCGCTTACGCGATACTTAGTAGGGATTTAAGAATTTTATATTGCTTTAAAAAATTATGATTTTTCCATGGTAACTACCTGTGTTTTTCAAAACACTCAGCCTAATTTCAAAAAACATATGTGAGATTTGGAGTTTCCCTAAATTAGACATAGTGATGAAAGGTATGAAAGTCTTAGAATGGGATTTATCCATATCAGTCATCTGTTACGTCAAATAATTGCTAATCAAACAGTTTTGTCGATAGGGGTGTCACACATCACTTTTCTCAATTTTGAGCTGGTCCTTTGAATATACCATCATTACCCTATATTGAGTTTCACCTTACAGCTGCAACTATAAATCAGAAAAACCTTCTGAGCAAATTCTGACAAATAGATATTATTATGAAAATATGATGGCTTCTCAGCCGAAAGGGCTAGAATTAGCTTTCAGTCAGGAAAACTCAGTAACAGAATGTAATTTCTTTCAAAGCTCTCCATGCTTGACAGTAGCATAGCACAACATTCTGGGCCCTGTACATAGGCAGTCCCTGAGGGCCCCTTCCTACTATTCCTGGAGATTCGAGGACCTCTCCACACGTTAGGGCCCTATTTCTTTTTTAATGCACAGGACATTGTGGAAGCTGAGCAAAGGAAGAATTTATCAACGGGGAAAGCAGGAAGGTCACCAGCATAGCCAGGGGTAGTGTGTGTTCCAGAGTTTGGAGCTTAGACCGACATCAAACTCCGGCATGGCATCAATCAAATCAATCACATTTGCTTTGACAGATACCTGACCAATTACTCACAAAGTACTTTGACAGATACCTGACCACTTACTCACAAAGTACTTTGACAGATACCTGACCACTTACAAAGTGCTTTGACAGATACCTGACCACTTACTGTTGAAGAATAACTTCCAAAGACAGAACTCCCAGAATGTTGTGTTTTGCTGTTCTGCAGCCTACGCTTGACAGACCTGATAAACCTGTCAAAGGTATGACCACGACGAGAAATTATGACCCGGAATCTGTCCAGCTTGGTGACAACAGTCCTCACGTGATGCTGAATCAGCCTCTGCAGTTGGGAGTTGGAAGTGTTACCTACTCAAACATGTTTTAGATACAGATCTGCACTAAAGGCAGTACAAAACAATCGATGTACTGAGCATACTGTTCATACTGTACATTTGTTGAATGAGGTTCTCTCATAATTTTTTGTTTGTTGATAATCTTTGTTTTTTCCATTAACTTCCATTCCACTGGTAGCACAGAATAATCTCATCCCACTGCAATATAAAATAAGGAGTAATAACATAAGTTACAGAAAAAACTGTGTTTACACAAAATGGGTTTAGGGTAATTGTTATTAACAAGGCTTAGTCATTACACAATTTGCTTCTACTCAACGGAATACCTGGCTCACCTGGCAGAATAAAGCCTAGGCCTACTGATGATTTGGCATGTTAGGAATGAATAAATTCAATGTGTTTGGAGTAGTTTGTCTTTGTTAAAGAGAGCAGAAGTACCCTGTTCTGTAAATGAAGTTGAATCACCAAAAAAGCATACAGATGAAGCCAAAAGAAGCATGCACTGCAGTTAGGCTTATAGGTACTGTAAATAATGCACAAGCATGATTGCAAAGGCCGATTTAGAAACCTTTTATGCATAGGTTACTTTTTTATTGAATGTCCAGTATAAGAAAAACTGAATGCATTCCTCTTGAATCAGCTTTGTATTAGAGTGTATATATCCTAAGGGATGTTTTGTATCGCAATTGAATTACAAGCAATTACAACAGGAAAATAGTTTGTACAGGGTCACTGGCATCTCATTCTATACAGGGCCCATTTATATAAAAGAACTCAAATGTACAATACATCATGGGGATTTGTAACCATAGTGATATAGTTTGGTAGTACACAAAACTATTTTTGGAATGATTATATAAAGATCCATGTTCATAAGGATGTTAATGGGAACTGTATGTTTATCTGCATTCACAATGTTTATAATGATCACAAAAACCTTGTATTATTAAAACAGACACCTTTCACGAATGGAACAAAATGCATCTGCACAAGGTGATTTGGCACAGGATTAGCACTGTAGGCTTGTTCCCAGACACTCTGACTTGAAGTAATGAACGCAGTAGGTTACTGTCTAGCTATCTTAAGATATAACATAGTTATACAACAAACAAACAAACAAATTTACCAAAAGTGCAGTAGTTAAGGTAGGTCTCTACTGTAAGAAACATTTAATAAAGCACTGGTAATAATGTTGTAAATGTTGTAGTAAATTGCTGCCAAATCCAGGTGCTAGGTGGTGATATTAACACACCTTTTGGAGGTGATGACAATGATTCATACATCATGTGGTGTTCCGTTGCTGTTGCTAAGCATCCAGAATGTGAGTATGGCAGGAGGCAGAACAGCGAGGTACAATACCAAAACAAAGTAAAGAAGTAACTTGCTTGTATCATTAATAATATCACTGTTAATAGGGACATGGTCAACATTCTGCATTGTGGTAGACAATAGCTTGTCTACATTGGTCAGTTTAGGTCCTAACCCTACAGAAACATATCATGTCCAAACCTATGACCCCCATTTTTCCTGGTCTAGTGACACTTTTAGAGTAAACACAGCAAAAATCAATTATACAGTACCTTAAAAAATACATTATTCAAACCTGAGGTTCATATGAACACAGTATATTTGAATGGACATCCTGTTGCTATGAGACCACTCCTTCAGGTTTTATTTCCCCATTTCAGGACCTGCTAGGTTATTTATAAGCTATAGAGGGCCTTGGTGGGAGTGAGAGGAGAGGCTTAAAAATGCTTATTAGGAATGTGAAGAACAAAAGGTATGTTGCAATTTGAACATGCCTCAAAGGGTTCAGTTCCATTTTCCTTGTCCTGGACATTGTTAGACTCTTTTGCACTGATAGCACATTCCTAATCCAATGTGGATTTCATGCCAGTCTCAGGCCAACTCAATGACTCTTTACAATGCAGGCGTATGTATAGGGTACACCCCTGACATGACAAAGCTGCCCATGAATTGTTCCTGTACGGAAATCTAATATATGGCCATATATGTATATACCTTATATGTCCTATATCGGAATATATATCTCTTTTAATTAGCTTATTTATTTATTCACCTTTGTAATAATTACCTTATTTATTTATTGTCTGTTATAATTTTCAACTTTATTTATTAATGACTTATTTTTTAAATGTATGTATTTATGTGTATATTATTCGACCGATGCAGATTTATGTAGATTTGACCAATGCAGTATAATGGTAACCAACCAATGGGCAGATGTTTTCCCCTTAAAACACAGCCCCTTCTCATTTGCATAATGAAGCAGAAATGCATACAAAAATGTAAAAATGACAGGGAGAAATAAATAGCGTTGAAGAAATAAATAGGGTAAAAAAATACAAAGGAAGAATAAAACAGACAAAAATATTATAATATACACATAAGTATATACATTTAAATACAACAAAGTTGAAAATTATAACGGATTATTAATTAATTATTACAAAGGTGAATAAATAAATAAGCTAATTAAAAGAGATATATATTTCTCGTTGTATAATTTAATTACTGCCTACATTTATTTTTTTACTGTATTTTTGTGCAATTAATTGTATGCTTATTTATTTTTTGAGCATTTATTTATTTATATATTTATTTCTGATTTTGGCAGACTTGATCCTCCATACATATCTGCATTTACCTATGGTTTATAGAGTGTATGAGGGATGTAATGTATAATATCTGTCAATGTACATATGAGATTATGTAAATAAATAATATAGAATACATTTATTCTTACCTTATGTCAGTTAATATATTGTCTACAAATTTAAACAATAATTTTATTTTTATTTGTTTAACCTTTATTTAACCAGGTGGGCACGTTGAGAACTATTTCTCATTTAAAATGGCGACCATATCTTATGTGTGAGATATTGACTTTATAGTACGGTTTATGTGATGAAGTAGGGGTATGATATGTATATCAATGAAATATTTGTTAAAATCTTTTTTAAATGTATGCCATACGGAAATCTAATATATGGCCAAATATGTATGTATACTTATACACTCACCTAAAGGATTATTATAACACCCGTTCAATTTCTCCTTAATGCAATGATCTACTTAACCAATCTCGTGGCAGTTGCTTCAATGCATTTAGAGGTGTGGTCCTGGTCAAGACAATCTCCTGAACTCCAAACTAAATGTCAGAATGGGAAAGAAAGGTGATTTAAGCGATTTTGAGCTGGCATGGTTGATGGTGCCAAACGGGCTGGTCTGAGTATTTCACAATCTGCTCAGTTACTGTGATTTTCACGCACAACCGTTTCTAGGGTTTACAAAGAATGGTGTGAAAAGGGAGAAACATCCAGTATGCAACAGTCCTGTGGGCGAAAATGCCTTGTTGATGCTAGAGGTCAGAGGAGAATGGGCCAACTACTTCAAGCTGATAGATGGGCAAATTTGACTGAAATAACCACTCGTTACAACCGAGGTATGCAGCAAAGCATTGTGAAACCACAACACGCACAAACTTGAGGCGGATGGGTTTCAACAGCAGAAGACCCCACCGGGTACCACTCATCTCCACTACAAATAGGAAAAAGAGGCTACAATTTGCAAGAGCACACCAAAATTGGACAGTTGAAGACTGGAAAAATGTTGCCTGGTCTGATGAGTCTCGATTTCTGTTGAGACATTCAGATGGTAGAGTCAGAATTTGACGTAAACAGAATGAGAACATGGATCCATCATGCCTTTTTTACCACTGTGCAGGCTGGTGGTGGTGGTGTAATGGTTTGGGGGATGTTTTCTTGGCACACTTTAGGCCCCTTAGTGACAGTTGGGCATGGTTTAAATGCCACGGCCTACCTGAGCATTGTTTCTGACCATGTCCATCCCTTTATGGCCACCATGTACCCATCCTCTGACGGCTACTTCCAGCAGGATAATGCACCATGTCACAAAGCTCGAATCATTTTAAATTGGTATCTTGAACATGACAATGAGTTCACTGTACTAAAATGGCCCCACAGTCACCAGATCTCAACCCAATAGAGCATCTTTGGGATGTGGTGGAACGGGAGCTTCGTGCCCTGGATGTGCATCCCACAAATCTCCATCAACTGCAAGATGCTATCCTATCAATATGGGTCAACATTTCTAAAGAATGCTTTCAGCACCTTGTTGAATCAATGCCACGTAGAATTAAGGCAGTTCTCCAGGCGAAAGGTGGGTCAAACACAGTATAAGTATGGTGTTCCTAATAATCCCTTAGGTGAGTGTATGTCAGAAATCAGCTTACAGTATATGTCAATTGCAATTTTTTTATATGTGACATATATTTCCTCATTTTGTAATTCAAATTTTGTAATCAAAATATATGGTCATATATGTTCTAATATATGTTAAGATTTTTCACGTATATAGTCATATATTAGATTTCTGTATGGGTCTGCTGGCTCACAGGCTGATGGTTAAGAAACTGTGCTTAGGTTAAAGCTACTCCATTCTTTCTTTTTCATCAACCAATCAAATTGAATTATTACACTAATTTATATTCTTTATAAAGTTCTCAGGAGGCTGTAAGAAGCCAAAGGTGGCCTAGTGGTTAGAGCATTATGATCCAACAAGGTTCCAGATCCAATTCCAAGGTTTCAAGGCAGAAATATTTCCTTTTTTTCCTTAAAAAATAAGTTACCTAACATGTGTAAGTAACCATTTGTCAGGTGAAGTGTCTGGTAAATATATAAAATGTTATATATCCTGATAAAATGTGCAAACTTTGAATAACTAGCTAAATATTAGTTCAGGGTTGTGGTTAGGTTAGGGTTAAGGTAAGTGTTAAGGTTAGTTTAAGGAAAAGGGCACCAGTCACTGTTTCCCCTGCACTCCTTAAGGCACCCATCCCTGAGCACCCACAATCATCACCTGCATCTGCTGATATGTCCCAAGCCCCATTCGTAGTGCTTATCTGAAAATAGTGCCTTTTGTTTATTTGTACATTTTTATAGCTTGTCTGAGTACCATGCCCTTACAGTTCGCCTTTTTCTTTGTTGAGCTAATTCCAGTTCCCTGTGACACCTGGATTCCTGACCGTGCTCTCCTAGATATCTGTCTGTGATCCCTGGATACCTGACCGTGCTCTCCTGGATATTTGCCTGTGAACCCTGAATACCTGACCGTGCTCTCCTGGATATCTGTCTGTGATCCCTGGATACCTGACCGTGCTCTCCTGGATATCTGTCTGTGATCCCTGGATACCTGACCGTCGTCTCCAGGATATCTGTCTGTGATCCCTGGATACCTGACCGTGCTCTCCTGGATATCTGTCTGTGATCCCTGGATACCTGACTGTGCTCTCCTGGATATCTGTCTGTGACCCCTGGACATCTGACCATTCCTCTACCTATTCACATTGGGCATATACAGCCAAACCCACCTGGGGCCATATAGCCAGATTCAGCCAGTTATCTGAACCATCCGGCTGGTCGTGAGGATCAGCCTACTACATCTCTCATATCTAACACAACCGTTCATTGCCATTATTTTCAATAAAGTCATTATTGTTGTTACGCACCATTTTCTGCGTTTGGATTCTCTCTACTATTTTGAGCCCAGAACTGACACAGGACAGCTTTGTTATCTGGGCCTTACACTCAGTGGGCAGCATTACACAAAAAACTGTTAAAAAAGTTATTGTGTTATCTGAGTAGAGGAGATTGTGAATCAATTTGATTTATGATGCAAATAACAGTGACAACAGGTGCACTAGAGAGGCAACAGCAAGACAACCGCCAAAAAGGGAATGGTTTTGCAGATGGTGGCCACAAACAATTGCTCTCTCCTTATCCTTGCTGACTGATTCTTCTTCAGTTTCACATTTTGCTAGTGTCCTTGTAACTACTGGTAGCATGAGGCGGTATCTGCAGCCCATTCAGGTTGCACAGGTAGTCCAATTCCTCCAGGATGGCACATCCGTATGTACCGTCGCAAGAAGTTTTGCTGTTTCTCCCAGTACAGTCTCAAGGGCATGGAGAAGATACCAGGATTGACCTTGACAGGGCCATAGAATGGCATCAACCCATTAGCAGGACCGGTATCTGCTCCTTTGTGCGAGGAGGAACAGGAGGAACACGGCCACAAAATGACCTCCAGCAGGCTAATAGCGCGCATGTTTCTGAACAAACTGTCAGAAACAGACTCCATGAGGGAGGAATGAGGGCCCGACATCCTCTAGTGGAAACAAGGCAGTTCCTGGATGATAAAGGCATTGATGCCATTGATTAGCCCTCACGTTCCCCAAACCTGAATCCAATTGAAAACTTCTGGGACATTATGTATTGATGCGTCCAACCCTGCAAAGTAGAGCAACAGACTGTCCAGGAGTTCACTGATGCCCTGATCCAGGTCAGGGAGGAGATCCCCCAGGACACCATCTGCCATCTCATCAGGAGCATGCCCAGACATTGTCAGTAGCCAGTCAGACAAGTTTGCGGCCCATACACAAGACTGACTCACAGTATAAGTTGCCGTGATGAAGTTGGAACAGCCTGTGATTTGTTAACAGCAAAATTTTCTGGAGCTAATAGCCAGTTGCTGTCATCTTGCTTGTTTTATATTTATATCTGTTCAGGAAGGTGGAGATATCAGTGGGGCAGGCAGGGAGAACAGAGGAGGAGAGGAGGAGACACAGGTGGACAGGTAATAAAGTCAAATAGTAAATTCTGTGACACGCAAATATTGTTGAACAGGCTAAAAACATATATGAGTTGTCCATAGAATTGTCTGATTTTTTTGGATATCATGTGGTTTCCTCACAGAGATGGAGTGAAAGCGGTGGTCTGGCAGGCAGGGTAATTTCAGTTGAGCAGGTGAGAACATATATGCTCTGGCAAAATCACAGTTGTGAAATCAAAAGGTCAAGAAAGTAACACTGACAACTCAAAGCCCACTCGCTCTAAAAAGCATGTTTTGTTTAAACAAATGCAAAAATCATCCAAATGCTGAATAAACAACAGCCTGTTCAGTCCAGTCTACCAACCTGTATGTTTATTAGAATCATCAATCTTTAATTGTAATAATTAATTTTCAGCCTAATATGTTGTTATGATATTGCCCTTAAAAGGCTTGTATAGCTATGATTTCAATACAGATGATCAAATCAATAGAGCTTTCTTACATGAATACAAAACTGTGTAAATTAGCAGTAGGTGTGAAAACTGACGGGGCACAATGCTGCAATAATTTTTACCGAATAATATGGAATTAAGTACAGTTAAATTGTAGCATGACTATCAAGTGGCTGAAGATAAATATACAGTACACAAGAGATCAATATATTACACATTTGGTGGATTTATTTGAAGTGAATGATTTTATGCTATTCAACTGAAGTGAACTAGTTAGAGAACCCAAATTTACGCCCTTGCTCGCCTGAACTTACAGTTGAAACAAACCATTTGTTGGAGTTCACATTTTATTAAATTCTCCTTTTCTCTTCCTCAGGTAATAAGGACAACTCATAGAAATTAAATCTATAGATTCCTTATTAAACTGTTTTGCTTGGTCATTCGATTAGTACACAAAAAAATGGCGAATGTCGTTAGTTGTCACGGTAACAACACACAAATCGGTTTAATGCAGAAGTAGGCCGCTAGATCTTAGCAATGGAATGGTACACGCAGTGCCGGTCCGAGCCTTTTGGGGGCCCTAAGCAGAATTTGATTTGGGGACCCCCTCCTACCACGCGGAGTCACCTGTGCACTCGATTGGGGGCCCCCTGGTGGTCAAGGGTCTCCAAGCAGCCGCTTAGTTTGCTTATGCCTGGGGCCGGCCCTTGGTACACGTAAAAATGGCTGCCGCTCTGACCATTCTGCTACATTGATTTGCATTGAAATGGCACTTCTAATCATTCCATTTCTATGGGACAGCTATAGTCTGAGTCCTGGGATGAGCCTCTGCAATGACAGTTCCAGCATCAGCCAGCAGTCACGTTGTGTATGATGTAGTGAGAGCGGGAGACCAGACAAGGAGTAGAGCTCTGTTGTTTTAATGAACTCCGTTAGCAAATAAAATATATTTCTTCCTGGTTCCTGAATAGCAGAGATGTACAGGGTTTGCACAACGCATATTGCCCACGCTCTTATCGCGGCATTGACGTGTCTAATATAGATATCGTACGCCTGACTCAACTGTACCACATATACTACTACAACCCATAAGGTGGCGTAGACATGATAATAGATATGTTTAAAATTCCCAAGGAAGCTGTAATCCAACGTAACACTCACACAATGAACCGCGCCATCCCTTGTTCACCTGGGCTTAAATAGAGAGCTTAAGGAATACCAGCTGCATGTAACAAAACCTAATGATCCACTTACTAAATCAGCCATGGTCGGTGGATCTAAATTGGGGAGGACAGGCACGTATTACCCTCGGGAGCGGAGTGAATGTAATGGTGCGCAACGCACAAAACCTGGGTTTTGTGCGTTGCGCACCATTCCATTCACTCCGATCCCGAGCGTAATACGAGCCCATCCTGCCCAATTAAGATCCACCGACCATGGCTGATATACACTCATCTAAAGGATTATTAGGAACACCATACAAATACTGTGTTTGACCCCCTTTTTGCCTTCAGAACTGCCTTAATTCTACGTGGCATTGATTCAACAAGGTGCTGAAAGCATTGTTTAGAAATGTTGGCCCATATTGATAGAATAGCATCTTGCAGTTGATGA
>JACXGM010015713.1:0-21099 GCA_016801145.1 Umbra pygmaea
ACAACACATTCAGCACCTTACCTTGGGACAGCGCCTTGTAACGTCGCACTTAAGAGGCAGCTTAAGTGCGACGTGATAAGAAGATTCTAAGGGAGACTTCGGGGAACACACTTACGAACGTAAACAACTTCTGTAAGATATATCTTTTAGAGTCTTCTTAGCGGGCTAAGAGTGAACGTTATCGGGGAACCGGGCCCTAGTTGATAGAGCAGCTAAAGGATCTATAATGATTTGGTTTGAGGATATTCTGGTTGACTTGAGTCCTCCGTTAAGCATGCAGTTGACATATTTCATATTTAAATTAAATATTTAAATGAAATCGTTTTCCATTTTCATACATTTCAGAAAATAATTGAGTTGCAATCTTCCTAAGACATGAACACGTACAAAACATATTGCTAAAGTGCACTTGAGTTTGTTCTTTTGAAATAAACCAATCCAATATGGAAATGCACCAATCCAATAATGAAATACACAAATCCAATAACGAAGTACACCAATCCAATAATGAAATACACCAATCCAATAATGAAGTACACCAATCCAATAATGAAATATACCAATCCAATAATGAAATGCACCAATCCAATAATGAAATACACAAATCCAATAACGAAGTACACCAATCCAATAATGAAATACACCAATCCAATAATGAAGTACACCAATCCAATAATGAAATACACAAATCCAATAATGAAATACACAAATCCAATAATGAAGTACACCAATCCAATAATGAAATACACAAATCCAATAATGAAATACACCAATCCAATAATGAAGTACACCAATCCAATAATGAAGTACACCAATCCAATAATGAAATACACAAATCCAATAATGAAATACACAAATCCAATAATGAAGTACACCAATCCAATAATGAAGTACACCAATCCAAGAATGAAATACACCAATCCAATAATGAAGTACACAAATCCAATAATGAAGTACAACAATCCAATAATGAAATACACCAATCCAATAATGAAATACACAAATCCAATAATGAAGTACACCAATCCAATATTGAAATACACCATTTCAATAATTTATTACAATAAATAGGACTTGTGCCAAAAGCAACCTCTTATAATGTTGTGTTTTTCACAGAGTAAAAATTATCCTATTTCTATAATTGTCTCACAACCAAATATCATGTCATCGAATTACCTTGACTGGCCTCAAACGTAATGCTTTGATCCAAAGGTTAAGAGAGAGTCATATAAACCTCTGAAAGATTCATACCCTTCAAGATGCATAGCACATTAATCATGTCAGCATTTGTGCTTCATTAAATCTTCTTTTATTCAGCCAACATGGCAGCGCTGGATGCTGCTGACTGTCATAATACATGGCTTTATGATTGATGTGGTTTAGAAGAGGCCTTGTCTTCATATTGATCTTCATTTGGTTTATTACCTCCTAAACAGAATGGTTTGGCAAGAAACTAAACCATCTTCTCATCAATTGTGATGGAATTTATTTTTATTTATTTTATTCTGTCAACATGTCAGACTGTGGTTTTGAAATGACAACATCCCCATCCATTTACAAACTTAACAAAATGTTTCTGGACTCTCTTTATACTGTATGTGACTGTCATATTCAGCTGTACGTACATCAAGGGTGGTATGTCTATTTTCTAATCCAGACCGAATGGGAATGCTTTGTGGGCGAACCAATATGAAGTGTGAACCAGACATGAACCACTTCTGTCCTCCAGACATCAATCTTAACGTTTAGGTCCTCTTGAAGGTTTGTGTCAAATTGGGCCATACAGCTATGGGAAATTATAATAGTAGATTCTATTCTGAATTTAACCTGAGAAGTCTTTTAAATTGCCTCTTTAATTAATTTGTTTGATCAGAATCCAAATCAGCTTTGTTGGCCAGGTTTGCGTAAAAAAACAACAGATTTGACTCCGGTAATCTTTATGGGTTAGTGTTACTGATTTAGTTATTAATATTATTAAGAAAATGCACAGTACACAGTGTCAGTGTTACTTGGTCTTCCAAACCAATAAAATGAGAGGTGTTTTAAAATCCTATTTTTCTGTCTTTAACAAATTCACATTTAATATAAGATCCACCTATGCAAAAGCATTTCTGTCTCAACTTGAAGACATTCTCATTTATTATGAGACAGAGATATGCAATAATGTGAGTCTGTTAGCAGAATGAATGGACTTGTTTTTCTGTGTGACAATGCCTTCAAGGTACAGAGACAGTACGGTCAATCATGTTCTATTATCATCTAACAATAACACTGTCCCCTGTACCCATTTTTCCAGTTCCTATGCTTGAAGAACATCCGGACATTCCTCTCTGTGTGCTCTGAAACGTTTGGCATGAAGAAGACTGAACTGTTTGAGGCCTTTGACTTGTTTGATGTGCGGGACTTTGGAAAGGTAAGCAACACTATTCATGAATTGTTCCAACCTTTTCGAATTGGCTCCATTTCGCTAAATGTTTTGGGGTTTCTGTCTCTGAATCACAAATAATATTGTTATATTTAACTATTCCCTGCTTGGAAACACCTTGAAAATAAGAGTTGCACACTACAATGGATTATGCAAGAAGCTTAATGTGAACTGTAGGGTGCTCTTTTAGTAGAATAATGTAAACCCAGTGGATTACTTAGAGCAGAGTATTGGCACTTTCCTGTTGGCAGCTGTTTCTTTGTGGACACATTTACTGTGCCAAACTGTATGGTGCAAGCATTTATTCTCCTCCAAAGTTACTGACACAGAACAAGGCTAAACTTTCCAGTCATTAAATAGAAAACACATGCTTATTATTATGACAGGACTGTCTGTGTCTGAAATGTGTTGTTGGTCTCTTAATAGTCTTTCTGCTAGATTAATATTTGGGTTTTAATCAGAAACCCCTGGGGTAGATGCAAAGAAGAGGGGAGAGATGCAGTGTTTTTTTCTTTGTGGGAGGGGCTAGAGCTGGCCACAGAACAGACAGACGTACAGGGTATGTGGCGTTTACTTCTTTGAAAAGGGTCAAATTTGCCATTTAAGTGCATGTGTGTATTTATCTACACGTCTGGTCAAATGTTTGGGGTCAACCAGGACTTTACATATATTTTGATTGAAAATGATACCTTCATTCACCAAGGTGGGATTAAGTACATCAGAAAGTACTGTATAGTCCAAACATGATTAATTATGGATGAGCTAAAGGTTTCATCATTAGGACACTGAATTAATGGCTGCTGAAAATTTGGCTTTGCTGTTGTATGTGAATAATTCATTATGAAACAGTAATTTCCAAAAGTGAAAGACATTTGCAACATTGCTAATGTCTTGGATATATATTTCAATCAATGTAATGCCACAGTGGTGAATTTCTATAAAAAACATGAAAATCCCTGGGTGACCCCAAAATATTGAGTGGTAGTATATGCGTTTTTATGCTCGAGAGAAAGATAGAGAGACATAGTGAATCAAACATGAACAGACAGACATTGATTCTGTGTTTGCCTCCATGACTTAACATCTGTCAGACTGAAGGCACCACAGCTTGTAGCGCCTCTATGATTAATAGAAACGCGTAGCATCCTGAAAGCCCAGATGGTTCCTGGGTAGGCACACTACTAACCTTTGACCTATAGCTACAGTACACCTGGCCTCTACCTCCTGACAACTCGTCAGAACCCATTGGAATCCAGGATGTTACTGTAAATGTATTGATAATATTGTACAGTATGTACAAACTAAATTAACTATAACTATGTAAATCAGCTTAAATACATTTATTAGACCTGCAAAATTAAAATATGACAAAACTGCTTAGGCAACACACTGGTTATAATCCATAAAGCATTTGGAATGCAAATCAACTAATTTTTATTTTTTATTACATAACCAATCAAAAACAGCTATGCAGCATGTTATTTGCAAAGCAGGATTAGTAAAGTATCAGTCAAATCTGGCAGGATGCACTGCACTGTGGAGGTACAGTATGTGACAGGGTCTGATATAGTGGGTGTTTAAATCATTTCTTCTAGTGCCCTGATTGTTATGTTGAGTCATTTCAGTAATTAAAACACAGTTGGACTGCTGCCAGTCAAGAATGAACTGTTTTCCTTCCTTCACACACCAAGATACAAATCCTCAGAATATTCCATACATGAATCAACGTCTTATTGAAGAATATGTATATGCAAACAGTTCCTCTTAATCGTTCTCTACAATACAAAATGAAAGGACAGAAGCGGCTGCAAGAAAGATTGCTGCATTGCCCTTCGGAGAGATTTCATCTTCTGTATCAATGACGACTTGGTGTTTTTTATTTTCATGAAGGATTGATAGACTGATTAGTTAGTATTTGAAATCACACCCTACACACTTCCTGTCTTCATCCCTCCCTTCCTTTTATGACTCGCTCCATCGCTCAATTCTGACATAAGTTGTTAAAGATTTTCTTCTTTTTTTTGAGACACGGTGGCCATCTAAACTTATAGTGTAAAACAAAATACATAGAGCATATTGAAGTGGTGTCATGCGCTGTTCTTGGCCCATATATTTAAATTGTATTCTCAGCCGTATTGATTTTCCTGTACGTTAAGTCTTCTCCATTCAGTTAGGGGGGGTCTCCAGTCAGAGTAGCTTGAATAGCTCCGCCATACTGGGACATGGTTACCAAAATATGGATGCCTCCAAAATTGTATCACATGCCCTATTTAGTGCACTTCTTTTAACTTAGCCTTATAGGGATCTAATGTGTGAACTATATCAAGGAGGAAGAATCTGGGCTCTGGAAAGGCTCTCCAGAGGCTAAGGAAGTAGGGACAACAGCACATGGAAGAAGCTGCCTGTCCAGTTACAGTGACAAACCAGGGATTTAGGTGTTGTCTTTACATGCTGAACTAATAGACACAACATTACTATTGTCAAAGCACTTTGTGACAACTGCTGTTGTAAAAAGGGCTTTATAAAATAAATTTGATTGATTGATTGATATTGAATAAAACATCTAGCAGATGGGATTTAATTGCTTTCACAAGGAAAGTGTTGCTCTTTCTGTGGTTTTCATTGTTGATAACACAACACTGTATTTAAAGGTCCTAGGTGTCTGTGTGAATATTGTTATAGAACACAGCCATCTATACCTGCATGTCTGTTGGATAAACATGTGTATCATGTACATCTGTCTCTGCTGACATGATGTCTGAAGCCACAGTTGTCGGTGTTCTTTACTGTTTGTATTTACCGTGTAGGCACATCCTCGTGCCCAAAACACACACCCATGCAGGCTGCAGACAATTTTTTTCCTTCGTCATTGCAACACATCTGTTTAGCACATCTGTCTCGCAGAAGTACTTGATTTTATGTGCATGTGGCGTGTGTGTGTTGGCGATTATGTATCACTCTTACGTAGCTTAGTTGTTAGAACATGGTGCTTGAATTCCTAGGGTTGTGGGTTTGATTCCCATTGGAGTGCAGTGCAAAAAATATAAAACAAAATTGTATGAACTCACTACTGTAAGTTACTCAGAGCATCTGCTAAACGGCTTACCGTAAATGTAAATGACATACAGGACCAGGAAAGATCATATGGAAAATGAAAAAGCTTTGTATAGAACACAGAATTATTAGAGAATTATAGCAGCATTTTTTTGTTATTATATAGCATAAACAACAAAATACATACATGGTCGAGCATTACTATTAATTACTAGTGTTTTGCAATTATAATAGTGACTTTTTTGCAATCATATTTGTTTACTTTTAAAAATTATTTTATAGGTAAGACTATCTTTTAGTTCAGTCATCATATGATTCTATATGAAAACATACAGTAAGCACTTTCAGTCTTCTGTTTTTAAATCCCATGATCTGAGAAGATGCATTACCTCATAGGCTCAGAGTGAGTATTTATTTTCAGACACAGAAACCACAGCTGTAGATGACATACTAGAGTCTCCGGATGATTCAGGTTCTGTAACATGGCTGAAGTTCACAATGGATAGTTAGTTATTGATTGTCTTTCTCACCCTCCATATAGTCTGTGCTGTACAGTCGCTACATTATTTAATCAAGGCAAGCAGTGGGCTATGTAAGAAATGACCTGTCGGCTTTGTCTTTGTTCATGTTGACAGGGAGACAGTCAAATCAAAATGGCAGCTGAGGTACATGTAGATATAGAAACAAATGAAGACCCAGCTAAGTATCTATTTTTACCAGATGCAATTTTCCTCAAATATTACCTATGGTGTGCATTTTAGCTTTTCAGGTTCACTACAACCGGACCTACAAGAGATAGTATTCACCAGGGGTGTGTAAATGACCTTACATTTTAGTGTCTCACAGACATTCATCATGCAGGACTCTGGCGGAGAGTTCTAGACGGCCCTGTTGCCTTGGTCCTCTGTACAGCCTGTGTCTCCAGCTCGCTCACCAACAGTGAACATCAGTACCAGAGGAGAGGCAGCGAGCTGTGGACTCATTAAGAACATTACTTTGAAGATGAAGAGAAGAATCAATGTCTGCTCACCCACCCCCCTCCCCATGGTGCCCTTCAGCTTTACCCCCCCGGAGTTAAGGGATCAGATGACAGCTGCTGTGTAATGGATACTTATGGGACAGCAAGAGCCACGTGGCCAAACTACTGGGTAGGCAGACAGACAGGCAGGCAGATAGACAGGCAGACAGATAGACAGGCAGACAGACGGACTGGCAGACAGACGGACGGGCAGACAGACTAGCAGATCCTCTCTACACAGCAAAGATATGAGTGTGTGTGAGGAGATCCCATGTGTTGTTCCACATTTCACAGCATGTGCATTTCACGATGGTGTTGGACCATAGCTGTGCACGTGATATGACGACCTCTGACTAAAAGGACCTGCAGTATTGGTTCCATGTCTAAGAGAGTTCTGGATGGATTTGAGAATGTAGTAGTAGTTGTTGGTCTGAAACACAGCATGACACTGATGTCACTCTGCATGAAATCTGGCTATATACTGATCTGACAGCTGCTAATGTTTCAGGTGGAGCTCTTTAAGCATAAACACACACACACACAACACACACCCAGAGCTAAACAGAGCAGTGTGTGTTTGAGCTAAACAGAGCAGTGTGTGTTTTTGGTCTCTATCGTTGTCTCCAGCTGTGCTCCAGAACCCGTCAGTCTGCTGCCGGAGGGCCGTCCTCTTTGGTGTTTTGCATCATCAAAGCCGTACTTGATGAATCCTGGACGAGCCCCTTTTTGATCTTTATTGTGAGATAGTTTGATGGCCCGCAATGTTCTCTCTGTATTTCCTCTAGTGCTAAAACATGGCCGAGATATTAGAAAACGGGTAGTGGTTTTCACCTCCCAGCCTGTGACTATAAGTAGGAAGTGGATGCAGTTGTCGTCGGGCTGACTGGTCAATAAATCAGGCTGCTCAGAGGAGACCAAGGTCACCATGCTCGTTTGGAACCCAGGAAAGGGGTGTTAATTCTTGTTTAATGTACCCAGAAATGTGAGGGATGGAGGGGGTTGAGTGGATGTATTGGGCCCAGATGAGAGCTGTGTCTCTGGGAGGAGTCTTCTCATTCCTCTGTAGCTGGAAACGTCCCCCCAGAAAATAGGACATTATACTAAAATACAAGCAATCACCACACTCTGTAGTCAGAACATGAGCGTTAACACAGTCACTCAGTGTAATATTTGTCCTGACCGTTCTCTGACCCTAGAACAGTCTGAATTCTTCAGGGCATGAATTCTACAAGGTGTTAAAAGCGTCCACGTGTATGTTGATCCGCACTGACGCAGTGGCTTCACACAACTGCTGCACATTGTTTCATCTCATATGGACATGCTCTGTTACGCTGAGGTCCAAGGACTTCACAGGGCTTTTAAATAAACCTAACTGTATGAGATGTGCCCTGAACCAATCCGGGAAAATATGCACTTTGTGACATGTCAGATTATTGTTTTGGACGTAATGAATTGCAACATGAAGGGGTTGAACAGAAATCGATGTTAATGTATGCTGTGGCGTTCAAACATTGCTCTACTGGTTTTAAAGTACCTAATGTGTCAGAAAGAAATCACCCATGCCATTCCACCAGTGCTGCCAGCCTGTACCTTTGGATATGGCAGGGTGGGTCCATGGACTTACGATGGGTATGCCAAATCCTGACTCTGCCACCAGCCTGACACAACAGGAACTGGGATTTTGACCAGGCAATGTTTTTTCACTTACTGTGCCTGTGTACACAATCTCCTAATCTAGATTGCAATGAAGAGCCAGAACAGATGGCCAAATCATATTAATAAGATGTGTCTTTAAAATGATCTAGTTGCTAAAGCAATCTTAGGCCGCGTTTACAAACCGATAGATTTTAACAACATTTCCGAGTCTGTCGAGCCGAGACAAAATTATTTCCATACAGTTTGTATTTACTCTCATGTCTCCAAACTGCAATTGCGCGTTTGTGGGTGTTTCATTCAAGACATCTTGAGCTGGGTGCCTGAGCACTTCACTAAGAAACCAGCCCGCACCCGCATTTCTAGCGATGGGCATTTCGATTCCTTTCAGGGACACTAATCTTTTGATTCAATTCACAAAAAGAATTAGTTTACTGATTCGTTCACCGATTCACAAACGATTTCCATCGAGTCACATTTGCAAACGATTTGTTCTAGCAGTGGATTTGTTCAGTAAGTCCTCCCTGCAGCCGAAGTAGGTCCAGGAAGAATGCTGGTGTATAATGATGTTAAAACAAGTTTGACACTCCCCTTTGTTCACCCCCAAAAAATCAGTTATGGTCTGGGTTTAGGCTCATTATAGGCTGTTATTTAAGAAGTAAAATTGGCCTGTGTGAAATGTATGTAGGTTGTGCCTGATAAAGAAGAGAACTGAAGGAACAGGAAACAGTTCGGAACCTTTTCCGTCAGTTCAGCGTTTTTCTCGTGAACTAGACTACTTCTTTGGTTCTTAACAATTCATTCACCAACTTTTGTTGCTTTTGGTGATAGTGAGAAGAAACTAACATGAATTAATCTTTTTGGGGGGAATTCAGTTCATTACGGTCACTTAAACGATTTGTTCATAAACAACAAATCGTTTGCGAACGACCCATCACCACGCATTTCTCATGGGCCGGTTGCAAAGCCCCAGCTGGGATCTTTCAAATTTTTCTAGTGCACTTCCTCCGTAGGTCGCGTGGAATTCGAGAGAGACCTGCAAGTTTACACACTATGGCCGAATCCCAATATGCATACTACATACTGAAAGTACGTACTACGCAGGTGGTGGTAAAGTACGTACTATTAAGTATATAGTAAGCGAGTATGCTAGCATTTGGACATGCTAACATGTCATAACGTTGCATCTAAAATTAGACCACTTCCGCGGGCTTCATCGTTCATAAAGTTTGAACTTCAAACATTTGGCACAACCTGTTCGTATTTCATTTAAACTTTATTTAATATTGGTACAATAACAAAAAAAACTCTTTTAATGACACGTTTATTATTACCCAACTTTTGGATACTTACATTTAAATTCTGCCAAAGAATGACCGGCTATGGGAAACCCCTCCTATTCTGTGTCACAAAGGATTGTGGGCTATATCAGGCCAAAAAGCATGCAGGGTTGCATACTTGAAAATCCCCCGGAAATAGTAGACCATCCGGGGACTACTGACATACTACATTTGCGTAATATGGTTTGGGTAGGGCTGAGCAATAACTCAATATTTATCGTTATCAAGTTTTTGAAAATAATATTGAGAAAAATATCCCATATCGACAAATCGCGATAACAGCTGGATTTGTTCTGAAACAAAGAAACATCCAACAAATTAGGAGTATTTCATATTGCTTGTAGTTCAGTTTTACCTGAAACTTCTAAACAGAAATATAACAATGTAAATCAATGTTTTTTGAATGTATTGTTTTTATTTGTTTATACAGCAGACTATACATTTTGATTTAATCAAGTCACAGCAGGTCCTATATATTTTTCAATATATTGTCAGGCATATCATATCGAAAAAATATCTATTTCATATCGTAATATATCATTCTTTGGCCATATCGCCCAGCCCTAGGTTTGGGATATACTAATCATAGTCTGGCATACTATGCATATTGAGACTCAATCTATAATTTTGTGTCGTCCTGAGCTGTGCTCGAGTGGATTCGAACATTTTGCTGAAATCTATCGTAATGTTAACATGGTTTTAGAGCAGCTGATTATTTCAGCTTGAATGGTCGGGCTAGCTATGCATTGATTCATGGATGCTTGTTTTTGTGTCAGTCTGCACATACACACGGTCCATGCTGGAGCTGTCAGACATGACTAACATCCTCTGGCTCTGCTCTGTCTTGTGTTCCAGGTCACACACCCTGCTTGACCTGCTCCTGAATATTAATGTGTGTTTGTTTGCATGCATGTGTGTCTGACTGTACGTGCTTGTGTGGGACTGTGTGTATTTATAGTGTACAGTTTGTTTGTGATGTGTGTTGTATATGTGTGTGTGTGTGCGTTCCACTTCCGGTTGTAGTCAGCAGGTCAGTGGTACTGGGTCTAAATGAGGGGAGGAAATGCATTTGGACCTTGTTCCTTCCTGACCCAGGAACCATGACCCAGGCAGGGTGTCTGTGTGGTGTCCTATTCAGGGCTCTATCAGAGGTATACTCATGCTTCCTGTGGTATGGCTGAAGACCCCAGATGTGTGTGTGTGTGTGTGCGCCTGCCTGCTTGCATACATATGTGAATAAAGACAGGGTTGCTGTCCCTTCAGACAAAAAATGGCATTTCACCCGAGGGCGGAGCCTTACGCCACATCACGTCACGATCCATGTTCCACACATGTTCTCTGGCAGCAGCACTGAGCTCTGTTGCAGCTTCACGCCACTACGACCATAAAATAACAGGTTTGCAGAAACATTTTACAAGTATTAAAAACCATTCAGCTGATACAAGACATAGAGATAAGTGACAATATCTACTTTTGGCAAAATTGTTTTCGTATTGGCTGATTCTTGAATTTGTATGTTTGGATGAATATATTTTTATGGACTGTCCACTCTGTTTAAAAACCTCATTGTAGGCTATCTATCAAACCTCTGAATAATGTGCTGCTGTAATGTCTCCCCCTTCTCTGGAGCCTGTGTTGGTGGCTCCATTCCCACAGAATCTGTTTTGTGTGTTTTGGTTCCCCCGGACTGGAAAAACATTAGAACATTTGCACCAATACTTGCACCAAGTGTTCTTCAGTAACCAGGCACACCAGGTCTCAATCATTCATTTACTACTGTATTTAAGTTCCTGTGTTTGTGTTGTTAGACATCATTCAATGTTGCTTTCATGTCTTCTAGTACCTGTTTTGACTTCTAGTGTACATGAAGTCTTTATTTCTCTTAGCATTTTCCTCCCTGCTACAGTATCTTACAAAAGTAAGTACATCCCTCACATTTTTGTAAATATTTTATTATAACTTTGCATGTGACAACACTGAAGAAATGACACAAAGTAGTGAGTGTACAGCTTGTATAACAGTGTAAATTTGGTGTCCCCTCAAAATAACTCAACACACAGCCATTAAGGTCTAAACCGCTGGCAACAAAAGTGACTACACCCCTAAGTGAACATGTCCAAAATGGGCCCAATTAGCCATTTACCCTCCCCGGTGTCATGTGACTCCTTAGTATTACAAGGTCTCAGATGTGAATAGGGAGCAGGTGTGTTAAATTTGGTGTTATTGCTCTCACACTCCCTCATACTGGTCACTGGAAGTTCAACATGGCACTTCATGGCAAAGAACTGTCTGAGGATCTGAAAAAAAAATAATTGTTGCTCTACATAAAGATGGACTAGGCTATAAGAAAATTGCCAAGACCCTGAAACTGAGCTGCAGCACGGTGACCAAGACCATACAGCGGTTTAACAGGACAGGTTCCACTCAAAACAGGCCTTGCCATGGTCGACCAAAGAAGTTGAGTGCAAATGCTCAGTGTAATATCCAAAGGTTGTCTTTGGGAAATAAACGTATGAGTGCTTCCATCATTGCTACAAAGGATGAAGGGGTGGGGGGTCAGCCTGTCAGTCTTCAGACCATACGCCGCAAACTGCATCATATTCGTCTGCATGGCTGTTGTCCCAGTAGGAAGCCTCTTCTAAAGATGATGCAGAAGAAAGCCCGCAAACAGTTTGCTGAAGACAAGCTGACTAAGGATATGGATTACTGGAACCATGTCCTGTGGTCTCATGAGACCAAGATACATTTATTTGGTTAAGATGGTGTCAAGCGTGTGTGTCGGCAACCAGGTGTGAGGAGTACAAAGACAAGTGTGTCTTGCCTACAGTCAAGCATGGTGGTGGGAGTGTCATGGCCTGGGCCTGCATGAGTGTTCCCGGTATTGGGGAGCTACAGTTCATTGAGGGAACCATGAATGCCAACATTTACTGTGAAATACTGAAGCAGAGCATGATCCCCTCCCTTCAGAGACTGGGCCGCAGTGCAGTATTCCTACATTATAATAACCCCAAACACACCTCTAAGACAACCACTAAAGAAGCTGAGGGTAAAAGTGATTGACTGGCCAAGCATGTCTCCAGAACTAAACCCTATTGAGCATCTGTGGGGCATCCTCAAATGAAACGACTCTGTGATGTCGTCATAGAGGAGTGGAAGAGGACTCCCGTGGCAACCTGTAAAGCTCTGCTGAACCCCATGCCCAAGAGGGTGAAGGCAGTGCTGGAAAATAATGTTGGTCCCAATTAGGCCTTTTTTTACTTAGGGGTGTACAAATTTTTGTTGCCATCCGTTTAGACCATAATGGCTGTGTGGTGAGTTATTTTGAAGGGACAGCAAGTACACAATGTAATACAAGCTGTACACTCACTACTTTACATTGTAGCAAAGTGTCATTTTTTCAGTGTTGTCACATGAAAACTTACAATCATATGTTAACAAAAATGTAAGGGGTGTACTCACTTTTGTGAGATACTCTACTTATTGCTGACAAATACTTGTTACAGCTGCTCTCCCCATTCCTCTGTGCACAACTGACACACTTCACCCATCTGGAAGAGAGAGACAGAGATAGGAATGTTACATTGCTTTACACTTTTTGTAATATAACAATGTTCAACACTGTTCTAGTATTCCGGCAGGAGTGGGAGATACTCTATGTAGTTAATCTACCTTAGACAATGTGGAATTCATTTCAATAGAGGATAGGACACTTAAGATGTGGGATGACAGACAAGTATATGGAAACATCCATTTCAGTTTCAATTGGCAAAGCTAGGTTAAAGTCTGCATTCATGGAGTTTGTGCAAATTATAAACTACATTTTAACCTCCAATTTATAGCTGCCAGTAATTTTTCTAATAATCTACGGACATTTCCTTCAAGACAATAACAGAAACTACTTTATAAACACAGTAGATGTCCGTCAAAAGTAATATCAGAGCTGTGTGTTAACAGACATTTACTGTGTTCACAAAGTATTTTCTGTTATTTTCTTAAAGCAAATGACCAGTACATTTTACAGTGTAGGCAATATGCCTCAACATAGTGCTTTCCACAACCCAACCAGGGCTGAACATGACACCAGGGGGCAACATTGGAATGTTTAAAACTTTCTTCGTCCATTTGATCTATTTGGATTAGGGAAAGAACACTGTCTAGCCACTATCACTAGTAATATTCTGATTTCACGGAAGAATATTGCTTACGGTGGACTTAGCTACGACTAGTCTTATTTTTATTTGGTGCAACAGCTGTAAATTCTACTCACAAAATCAGATCTGAGCAATTTGCTCCACCACCTTAGCCGCCAGCACGTCTTGGAATATAAAAAAAAAAGTATGAATCTACTGCAATAATTCCTCTCTCAACCAGAAGGAAATGCTGGGAACACCTGCATCATGATTATGCATGGAAAAAAATATATCGTCAAATACCGTGAAACCAGTAGAATCTTGAAAAATACTGTGATATACATTTTTGGTCATACCGCCCAGCACTACCTCAACGTGCACTGTAGCCAGTAAGCCATGGCCATTGAAATGTAAGCCGTGGCAAAATAATGTTTTCTTAGGGAGTCCTCGTAGCTGCAGTCAGCCCCTGGAAGGTCCATACCGTAGGCATGATTACATTGTTTACTTTTTTCTCATTATTTCTTTTGTGCTCCAGGAGCTCCCCAGATAAGCTCCATGCTACAATACATTACCCTCCCCTGGATGTACCCCTAGATGAGCTCATTACCCAAATGAACTATTTACACTCACAACTAGTTTAAGTCCTCCAAACATCTTAAATTCTTTATACAGAATCTGTCATGGGGGACATTGGTATCTTCAAATGAATAAAGAACAGAAAGGCCCAAACAGAATATTACTGGGAACATTAATTTTTGGTTTGGATTTACAGACATAAATCAGAGACATCTGAAACCGATTGTTCATAGTGTAACCATAGTTTATTTACATTGTCATGTTTCGTGACTGCAACTGTGCGGTTGTGGGTGTGTAATGGAATGTCCTGTGAGACATCTCGACCAGCCCATTGACCTACACGTGAAGAATTTCCCCGCGGTACACATTTCTTGAGGCGTTCCTGAACAATTGCATCGCCATTTGCAAAGCCCCAGGTGGGCTCTTTCGAAAACATGTTGTATGCTATCTCGGGAGGATGCGTGAATTGTAGCGGCTATTCCATAGAGACACGCAAGTTTACACAATTATATTGTATCTCGTCTTGTGCTTTTTCCACGATGTATAGTATATGTGGCTGAATGCTCTCGTAATGTAAACAGGCACCTAGTCTTGTCCAATTTCCCCTGACCCTGCCCTGTTGGCATCTCCGCAACTTCTGGGACAGGTGAAGGGCTCTCACATGGTTCATCCAAACACACATAGCAGAGCCGGCTGATTCTTTTAACACTGCTCTTCCAAGACATAAGTCTTTAATCAACAGATGTGCAGGAGGATGACACATTCACCAACTATATTTTTCCGCGATAGAACTCACAGGCTTCAGATCGGCACAAAAGGTGGTCAAGATTGAATCGTGACCACTGTAACATATGTGGAGTACCCCGCACCCCTCATTTTATATACAGTGCTCAAATAAATTAAGGGAACACGCAAACAGCACAGTATAAATTAATCTTCAGTGATAGCAATCTGTCCAGTGAGGAAGCATAAGCGATTGTGGATCAATGTCACCTGTTTTGGTGCAAAGTAAGGTAAATTATAGAAACCAGTTATTATAACATATTTATCAGATCCTTTTTACAGTGTAGTGTCCTTGTCACTAATGGTAGCATGAGGCGGTACCTGCAACCCATCCAGTTTGCACTGGTAGTCCAGCTCCTCCAGGATGGCACATTCATACATGCTGTCGCAAGGTTTGCTGTGTCTACCAGTACAGTCTCAAGAGCATGGAGGAAATACCAGGAGACAGGCCGTTATACAAGGAGACCTGGACAGGGCCGTAGAAGGGCATCAACCCAGCAGCAGGACCAGTATCTGCTCCTTTGTGTTGAGACGAACAGTAGGAGCACTGCCAGAGCCCTATAAAATGACCTCCAGCGGGTTACTGGTGTGTATGTTTCTGACCAAACTGTCAGAAACCGACTCCATGAGGGTGGCATGAGGGCTCGACATCTTCTAATGGGATCTGTGTTCACAGCCCAGCACCGTGCAGATCGATTGGCATTCACCAGAGAACACCAGTTCCACCTTCGGCGCCCCATTCTGCACAAAGATAGAGCAGGTTCACACTGAGCACATGTAGCAGATGTAAACGATTCTGGAGATGCCGTGGTGAACGCTATGCTGCCTGCAACATCATCCAGCATGACCAGTTTGGCGGTGGATCAGTGATGGCCTGGGGAGGCATATCCTTGGAGGGCCAACGGTACCCTGACTACTGTTAGGTCCCGGGATGAAATCCTCATAACCATTATCAGAACTTACAATGGTGGAGTGGGCCCTGGCTTCCTCTTGGTGCAGGACAATGCCCGGCTGCATGTGGCCAGTGTGTGTAGGCAGTTCCTGGATGATGAAGGTGATGCAATTGACTGGCCCTTATAATCCCCAGACTTAAATCCAATTCAGAACCTCTGGAATGTTATGTATCAATGCATCCGACGCTGCCAAGTAGAGCCACAGACTGTCCAGGAGCTCACTGATGCCCTGATCCAAGCCTGAGAGGAGATCCCCCAGGACACCATCCTCTGCTTCATCAGGAGCATGCCCAGACGTTGTTGAAAGTGCATACAGGCACATGGAGGCCATACAAACTACTGAGTCACATTATGAGTTGCCCTGATGAAATTCACGCAAGACAGAACAGCCTGTGTTTTCAATTGTTTACCTTTCTTCGGTTTCATTCGGTTGGTGATTTTGGTTTCGGTTGACCATTGTTACGTCATTTTGTTCTCAATGAATTGCACAATGTACAGTAGAGATTTTGATCGTTAATATGTTTCGTTCATCGAATCCCAATGTCTGATTTGAGTGCTCCATTAATTTTTTGGAGCAGTGTACATGAATATCATATAAAAGCTGCAACAACAATAGGATACACACCTGATTAAGACATCTGAAATAACATAACTATTATTGTAATAACATCACTATTATCTCTTTGTTGTGATGCGAATGTTGAAACATTGTGTTATATCACTGACAAAGCTTTAGTGTTCTTCTACAATAGCTAAAGGAAAATGTGTTTTATTCAGCCCAATTCAGCCAACCTATGTCTGGCAGTTCGTAATGTTAACTGGAAAAAAATGACAAGCAAAAGTAAGACTATGAAAGACTTGCAGGAGCAAAAGAAATGCAATCAGTCCAGCAATGTTTAAGTAACAGGTGGGTTTTGTACCCTCAAACAGTGGAAATCGGTGGCTGAAAGTGGCAGCTTCTCAAGTGAACAGGACTTAAACCAAATTATTTCACGTTTTGGATCCTTTTGGTTTAGCATTTATAATAAGATATTAAAACCTGTCTTTACTGATTTTTCTTCAGTTCTATAATATTTATGTATAAATTGCTTTTATTTCACTAAGAAGTTAAATATTTCAGACTCAGGTAACAAGCTGTGCTAGTAAGGTAGAAACTAATAAAAATAATGATAAAAATGAATATAATATCCACAGATTATACCCAATATATAAATAAAATTCTATAGGTGGGGTTGGTCCTGGACAGTATGAATGAGACATGTCTGACTATGTATGAGTTCAGCTATTTAGCAGTCTTGTGTTTTGAGGGTATAAACTGCATTTTAACCTATTGATATGTGCATTAATGCATTGGTAATGTTCACCGGATGGCATTAGAATAAACTCTGTGTGGTTTGGTTGAATGGAGTCAGATGATTTTCTTGGCTTTCCTCTAGCATCGTCTGGTGTAGAGGTCTTGTATGGTAGTGAGCTTGTTTCCTGTCATTTACTGGGTTGACCCAACAGCCTTTGTCCTGGTCGGTGGCATTGCTGTACCAGGTGAAGATGCAGCCAGGAAAGATACTCTTCATGGCTTCATTATGTAGACTAAACTAGACAAGGAATACAAAGTATCAAGGAGGTAAAAAAATACAGTATCTAGGAGGTCAGGCTGGGTATTTTTCAAAGCACTTTGTGACAACTGCTGTTGTTTAAAAGGCTTTATAAAATACATTTGATTGATTGATTGATTGTAAACTAAAATTAATGATATTCTTATTCTTAAATAAAGGACTGGGACACCAGCAAAATATTCCTAACTGTGTGTCTTAAAAAACCTGACAACTTTGCTGTTGCAATTGTTTCAGCTTTCCATAGTTTGGAAGATTTAGTTTCAAAATGTTTCCTTCCTCAAAATAATATCACAAGGTCTGTGTCATTATTCCTATTTATTAATAGTTGCCTCATCTTCCAAAAACAAATGGAAGATGGAAATTGCACATAAATATTTCCATTGCTAGTTTTCTATTAATAGAAAATGCAAATTAAGGAGAATTTCTGTAAGAGGTTAACAAAGGGATGCATTATTTTTAATGGTATAGCCATACTAGCCAATGGATGCTTTAACCATAAAGATAATATTCTACTATTCAATTGTAGTGATAGCCGATCATGGTCAGTAGGAATTAGTGTAACGCTCTTGTCTGCAGTGCAGCTGCTTTCTCTGTTTTATTCCATTGTTTCTCTGTGTGCTTCAAAATTGTTAGCATTTCTATCCCGTAAATAGTTGTAAGATAAGCATAGTTTGGCCAGACCCGACCAAACATGGAGATCCTTGGATTTCACTGTATACCATTGAAGAGCAAGGGTCAGATATTCTTTTTTTTCAGACAAAAGTAAGTTGTTTAGCTCTCACAGACACCTTTGAGCCTGGAAATAGAGGTTTCAGTTTGACTGAAATGCAACCCTCTTCCAGGCCTCATTCAAACAGGGAGATGTTTGCTTTCCTGTCATTTAAATGTGATGTACAAAGTTATTTTACACATTTAACGCACTACAGGTTTAATGACCTCTGCTTAGGTTATGCTAATTGCTGTTAACCCAAAATAGAACCTAGATTTGACATGGTTATTTGTGGGTAGCCTATTACTTAGTGAGCATCTGTTCTAACATGTAGGGCTGGGCAATCATAATGCCCTGTCCAAACCTGGTTGATAGACGTTTTAATGCATATGCAACAAAAGAATAATGAATGATTAAGAACACTATTCATTTTTCCCCCGAATAATGGCTTTGTAGACATTTGTAGTGGTATCCATCAGTTTGTTCTGAATACTATTATTCTGTTAAATGCTGCTAGTAGGATTGACAGAGGAGGCTGCTGAATGTCTGACATGTTAACTACCATGATGAAGTGTATTTCCGACAGTGTACGGAGACCATACATCTGTGTTATTGGCTGCTTCCTGGCATGAGCTAACACTGACTGACTGACTGACAGCAGGTAGAGAAAAAAAAAACTGACAGATGAAACCGCAGTCCATTGAATATATTGTAACGCACTTAGCTCACTTAGCCATCGTCTTTTTCTGACACATAAGCCTCTGCCCTCTCCTGTTGTAAAACCAGACTAAAGTGTATGGATTCATACTTAACACTACGGGATCAAAGCCTCCTCTAGGACTAAAACAAATTGATTTCTACTGTACTTCCATCTAAGGAGATTACTGTGTTCAGGATTTCTACTGTACTTACATCTAAGGAGATTATTGTGTTCAGGATTTCTACTGTACTTACATCTGAGGAGATTATTGTGTTCACGATTTCAACTCTATCTTGTTAAGTTACGATGTCAGTATTTCAAGTCACCAAAGTCTCACATGACATGAGAAGCTATATCTTATTGCTTATAAAAAAGTAGTTAGGTACACTGCTGCTAGAGTTAGGGGTTGCTCTGGGATACGTGGTGGGAGGCTAAAGTGCTGAAATTTTAGTGCATAGTCTCTTATGAAATGTCAGTTGTTCTGTTTGTTTAATGTTTCCCTGCAGTGTATAACATATGGGCTTTTATTTCAGTCATGACTTTCAATGGGGATATGGATTCTTGACAGATAATACAATCTCTTTTGGATTGCTGAGCTTTTTAGTATGGGATATTCTGCTGTGATAGACCACTTGGAAATGTTATGAATCTAAAACAACCAAATATATTTATATCTATATCGACTTGAGTAACCACATAGTGGGCCTTTTACAATAAATAAATCATGGCGGATTTCACAAACATCCATTGATAGATCAGATGTTTTGTGCCTATCACTGTGTCTATCGTCTCTCCCCCAAGGTCATTGTTCCATTGACATCTTCACTGCATCTATATTCTCACTGGTCATGGTTGCCAGTAATGTCAGGATCAAAATAGATTGCCACAGTTACAGGCCATATGGTAGATGATGATCGCATAGCTCCACATACAGATATTATTCTGTATCTGACTGTATTATATATATCATCTGTTATTAAACACAGCAGTGACCTGGGGAGGATATAACACAAGGGAACAGGAACATTTAAGGGTAACTGCCTTGCTTGTGGACAGTGTTACAGAGGTTTCACCTCGACATTTGAACCAGGGTCCTTATGCACATTAGGCCAACGTGCCCAATAGATAATGTATTATACAGACCTAGAGCAACAGTCTGTATGTAATCTCTTTTCGAGACACTTCTGCACAATTCGCAGAGGGTTTGGTGGACCATTGCTTCAAATGTGGCCTTCAGTAGCCTATAAGACCACCGGCAGATATGAGTGAGGCGATACCGTTAGTTTGAACTATCAATCTCCCAGTAGACCTTCCCCCGTATTTCCTGTGCACAGCTGTTCATAGTCTCCCTGTACGGCCGTATGGATTTGGAGGCCCCCCTGCAGTGATGCTATCTGGTCTATTTAATATATGAAATTGCTTTGTTAAGTCCCTCCCTTAATGTTGAGTGGAAGGTTTTCCAGGCTGATTATGTGCTGTGTGAAACAGAGTGTTTGGATGTGGTTAGCCTGTAAGTGGTCTAAATCCCATGACACACAGTAGCAATATTGGAGGACTGAATGAGCACAGGCCTGTAGTTGTTTTACTGTAGACTTTTGAGGAATAGTTCACAGCCAGTCTGTCTACAGAGCAGTCAGTTGTGATATACTACAGTAGTTGCATACTCACTTTGCATTTTTCAGCGAAACCAGGGCCTATCACTGATGCAGAATGTACACTCTCTAATCACATTCATGGATACACAAATGTCCTTCTCAAAGCACTGGAGCTGGGGGTCATGGAATAATAAAGGAAACAACGACGGCCTCTGCGAAGGCATAATGTTCTCTAAATAGTCCACATCTTTTTCTACCAGAACTCTGATGCACCGATCTAAACTAGGGTGATAAATACAGGGTAGTGTACATTTAGTGTACCATTTGGGAGGCTGGAAATGTGTCAGTACAGCTTGGAGAGAAGTGAAGCTACAATACCCAACAATCCTCAGACTGAAACCAAGAGCAAGTGCTCTAGTGTTGATCTGAGAGGATTACAGTAAGATGAAGAGTAGTGTTAAAGGTTTCTTGTTTTATGTAATATAGTTTATATATATATATATATATATATATATATATATATATATATATATATATATATATATATATA
>JACXGM010015714.1:0-10571 GCA_016801145.1 Umbra pygmaea
AACTTCTTGGTAACTTCGGGAGAAACTTACTACCGCAAGTAAACAAAATGTAATAAAATAAACATCCTAATGTATATTTTCAACGTTTTCTTTATAGCAGCTTGAAAGAACACATATTGAAGGAGTAAACTAGCCCAAAATCTCAAAATTGACCACTGCATGAAAAATCTATGTTTTTGCCTGCCGTGTCTCGCCTTAACCAGGTAAATCGATTGAAAACACATTCTCATTTGCAATCGCAACCTGGTCAAGATAAGGCTCCATGAAGTTACACATGGAGTATAAACATTCAAGTCTACAGTTAGACACAACAGTATTCGGTTCAATCCGGCTACCTGTATGAGCCACAATCCAGCGAGGACCCGGAGCAGAAGAATAGGTGTCCGGGGAGACTCATGTGTAACAGAGCACCCTAGTTTTGGTCTACAACTGTACAGAGGGGTGCTGGAAACTTATTGCAGGATCCCGACGGTGAATTGGAAACGCCACACAAAGCCAGCAGGAAGAAACTGACAAATAAAGTGAGTATTTTTCACGTCAGTCAGCTGAGTTATCGTTATGTGTTGCGGTCTGCAAGAACACGTCTGGTGATGTCGCGCACACTCATTTGTTACAGTATAAAACAAAAAAGATCAAAAATGTGTTTCCTGTCAATATTTAATTTTTTTACGTTTTGTATAGGTTCCACCCTTAACTTAATTGTAATGTACAACTTAATTGTAATGTACAAAATAATCATTATTATTATTTCAGTGGTTTTAGGACATGTTAGCTAGCCAGATTTTCCAGCCTTGTCAATGTTTTCCTTACGTCGCCTCGCCTGCTGCAGCAGGCAGACAAACAAACAACCGATCAGTGAAATTAGGCTAATTTGTTCTAGTAGTTTAAAATGGATATAACCAACATCTGCAGGTAATGTTTAAAAAAATGTTCCTAATTGATAATCTGTTTGAAACAGTCGAGCTGAGTGTTGGTGCTTCCCTCATGCATCACAATCAGTGTTTAGAATGCTAGTTAACAAGTTTATTTTTTCAGTAACGGGGTAATCTAACTAATTATTTTTCCCATCGTTACAACGCCGTTAACGTTACTGGATGTTAAATTCGGTGCATTACTACTGTCACACCCAGCCATGGAAGAGTTGGGATTAGCCCTCCTTTTTACTTTCAGTTCTAGGTCTCTTGAGTATAGCTTTTGTTAGTTTGTCATTCAGTGTTACACAGTGGTTTAGTTGTACTGTTTCGTTATGTGTGTTCATGTATATAGGTTCTCCCCCATGTATGGTGTGATGTTTTGGTTCCCCTTGTGTTTGATTCTGTCATTGCATAGGTTATGTCATCGTTTAGGATCTCCCAGGTGTTTTCAGTTAGTCTTATTTGTATGTGTATTTAGCCCCTGTGTTTCTGTCTTGTCCTTGTCAGTCAATGTTATCGTTACGTGTTCCTAGTCGTATATATTTTCTAGTGGTCTATACCTTTCGCCCCTCGTGGCAGTGTTTGTTTATTAAGTAGTTGTAATAAACATTCTTTGGATTATTGGCATTCCTTCGCACTTGTCTCTTTCGAAACTGTGAGGAAACGTGACAACTCTGCATTGATTGAATAAACTGTCTCCGAACGCACCCCTAGCTCACAGCTAGTAAGGAGGTGGGTTAATAATAGATTATGATTACGATTATGATTGACTAATGCAGAGTCATGTTTCATGGTAGCCAATCGTGTTTTTACACACATACCAACACACGCACCACACACCCATACAAACAAAAGCTAAACAGAGATTCGATAAAGGCGAGTGAAGAGCAATAAAAGTTGGCATTTTCAAGTTGGAGATATAAGCTTCAAATTCATTGTGGTCAAAGGCAAGAACGTGCATGTAATGTGTACATTATGTGCAGGAGCGAAGACTTTGTTGACATCCGTTGTAAGCAACTGTAATTTAATGAAGCATCTCACAACACATGAATCTACAAAACGTTTTTAACAGTAACGCAAATAGGTACTTACCCTGGTAACGAGTTAATGTCATTATAGAGTAATTCTGTTACTAACTCAGTTACCTTTTGGAACAAGTAGTGAGTAACAATAACTAATTACTTTTTTAAAGTAATGTTCCCAACACTGATCACAATAGAATTAGAATGAAACAGAATGGAATCTTTGAATACAGTTCTCTCTAACGTTGTCCTTTCTGTTTTTTTGTAGACAATATAACCTAATAGCCTGCTGTCACAATATGGAATAGCTCCTGCAAGACGAAGACACATCAGACAGATCCAGCTCTTCAATGGAAATACTGCGGCTACTGCTGAAGCTCTGAAATTGTTCATGTTATGTTTTTAATTAAAATGTTGAACTCACATTACTTGTGGTTTGTGTTAGACATTAGTGGTTCCTAAACTTCTCCTGGAGGACCACCAGAAGTGCCAGAGTTCTACCAGAACCAAAGTTGAGGACATGTTAATTAGTGGACAGGTTGAATTAAATGTGCAACCTGGCAGGTTGTTCAAACACAAGAACTGGCTGGTTGTCCTCCAGGAGAGGTTTGGGAAACACTGCATTAGAGTATGTATTTGCCTATAGAAATTATGATTTCTGCTAAATCAGTGACAGTAACCATTCAGCCTCCTCAACAAGTCTATAATATAGAACTTTGGTGTACACAGGAGTACAGTGTAAGATTAAATGTATTTGTTATTATTCTCAAAGGAAAAATATTGTGCCACCATAGTCAAGTGCACACATTAAAAGAGGTTTTCAAACCCTATTATGGAGGGCCTGGTGTATGCTGGTTTTGGTCTTTCCTTTCAATTAGAGCCAAATTAGGACTAACACTGCCAGCTGAGGGGAAGTCCGACTCCTAACCAATTTAGTTAGCTACTTCATCAGCCCTGTACAAGGTAAAAGCGAAAACCGGCAAACACTAGGCCCTCCATGGAAGGGTTTGGAGACTCCTGCAAAAAAGGATGCATGTAATAATGTCCTACACAATACAAAAACAAAGCAAGAAAAATATATAAACTTAGGTGAAGACTAAGAGGACACAGGAAAGACAATATGAGCTAGGTGCCATGATTGAAGTGCTATTGAAAAGTCGTAGCAGCCTCCTTTGATAGGTCTATAAACTGGATGGTGTGAAGATTTTCTTGCTGCTTGGATCTCTAGCTGAAAACGTGTGGTTGTCCTGTAAATGATAGGAAATTAAATAGATTACTGTGTAATATCATGATCCATGTATTAACAACATGTACAGATGTGTAGTAGCAGTATATTATATAGTAGTATATTATATTAGTAGTAAGTAAAATATAGACATGCAGTATATAAAACAATAGGAAAAACAAATGTTTTTAAATATGGATATTCAGTATGAACCATATAGACAGCTATGTACAGCGTGTTAATATTATATTACTAGTCTTACAATGTTATGTTTAATATAATTAAACATAAAATCTGAACTAAGAGTCAACTTTGCTAGACGTTTTTCCATTATGCAGTACACAAAACGATTACTGCCATAGGAAATAACAAAAAATGGGGCACCTCACTGCTCACCATCCTGTATTCGCTCATTACTTCAAACTGTATACAATACATTTTTACCTTTCTATTTTATATACATGTAATATGACGTCTCAGAACTGTGCACCAACAATATTATCCTTGTTTTGCACTACTTATTCCTTGCCATTAAATGTCTTTATGTAAATGTTAACACACTGAAAAAGAATTTGCTTTAATCTCGTTGTACATGGGTACACTATAATGACAAAGGTAGTGCATTCGTCTTCTTATATCCATCAAATATACAGGAACTGGCAGTTGCATGATAGGCCTAACTCAGATGCTCAATACTGTAGTTAACAGCTAATTTAGCCAACTTGTATACAACTTACAAGTAATTATATATCTAATGTTACTTTGCTAACTTTGCTGTTTTAATGCTAACACCTATATCACTACGTGTAACTATGTAATCAGAAATAGGCAAATGCATTTACTACTGTACCTGATGGTGTCATATCGGTCTTTGGTTGGTTGATAAGCCCGCAGAAACTGTTTGCAAAATACTTCTCTTCCTTGTATGGAAACTTAGAATTTCTTCTGTGAGTTTTTAATGGCAAATGAATTAAAAGGTGCATATACTGCCACCTACTGTACAGGAGCGTAAGGCCGGGCAAGGGTGTTGGATTTAAATTACTCCTGCCTCTCTAACCGGTAGGCGTGGCTTGGGAGTGGCTTCGTAGAGCGCTGAAGCAAGGGCATTCTGGGAGTTGCTGTATTTCATCCAAATTACCCCAAACTACATTTTCTGGCTTTTCTTGAACCAGAAGGCACCAACTTCTAAACTTTATAAAATGTCTAATACATAAAAGACCGATTTCAAATATATACTAATCTGTCCAGCGGTGAAGTATTCCTTTAAGAAAGGGAAGGATCCTACTACCTGTTCCTCTTACAGGCCTCTCAGCCTTCTTAATGTGGATGTAAAGGTCCTCGCAAAAGTCCTAGCGAGGTGCCAAGAGACCACCCTCCCATCATTCATCTCAGAGGAACAGACAGGCTTCACTAAGGGCAGACACTCATTTGCTAACATTTGGAACCTGTTTAACATTATTTATTCCAAACAGTTTTCAACATCTCCGGAACTTGTGGTATCGCTTGATGCTGAGAAGGCATTTGACAGAATTGAATGGAAATTCAATTTGCTGCTCTTAAAAAGTTTGGTTTTGGTTATACATGTATTGCTTGGATTAGGCTACTGTATTCATCCCCACAGGCCAGTGTCTGTACCAATGATAATCATTCAGACTACTTCACCCTAGAACGCGGGACAAGACAGGGCTGCCCTCTTTCTCCCTTACTCCCTAATTCTTCATTGCTATTGAGCCCCTCTCAGTGGCCTTACGGGCCTCACCCATTTTCCGGGGTGTCTCATGGGAGGGAATTGAACAAAAGCTATCTTTATATGCGGATGACTTGTTGCTATATATACATAATCCAACAACGTCATAACCAACTGTTCTTTCCATTCTGGAGAAATTCAGCTCTTTCTCTGGCTACAAGGTAAATCTCTAAAAAAGCGAGTGTTCCCCATTCAATTCAGCCGCATTATTGCTACAGCAGACAGATCTGCTCAAATGAAGGCGTATTTTAAGAGGTGGGGTAACTTACCTCTCTCCCTCATAGGGAAAATAAACGCTGTTAAAATGAATATGTACCTTTTCCAATCCATCCCTTTGTTCTTTCCTATGTTCTTTTTTACAGCAATTAATCAAGCTGTCTACTCTTTCATTTGGGCTGAAAAGACACCAAGAATCAGCAGGTTTTTACTTCAGCGATGTAAATTCAGTGGTGGGCTCGCACTTCCTAATATTCTATACTACTATTTGGCCGCCAACCTCCAGAAACTGCTTTTCTCGAAGCACCTCCCAGATACATCGTGGTGCCTGTTAGAAGGTCTTTCCTGCACCTCCTCCTCTCTCCCTGCTTTATTCAACAGTATATCTCAGAATTTCTCCCACATTACGTTCTCAGGAAACTATTTTAAAAACCTGAATTACGTTATATGCCAACATATTTAGTTTTTTTTATGTTTGAACTGCACGTTTCGTTATTAGGCTATATTTGTACTTCAATTACGTTGCTCCGGTACATTTCGTTTAGCAGATTTGCGCGAGAACATTCCACACATTCCATAGCGTTCGAAATTATATTGCAACATTCACAGTTAAGGTTAGGTAGGAGGATACTAACGGTTAAGGTTAGGCATGAGGTTACTAACGGTTAAGGTTAGATATGACGTTACTGAGGTTAAGGTTAGAATTAAGGTTAGGGTTAACATTACAAAAACCGATAATCGCATGTCTGCATGACGCAAGCAACGTAGAACAAAACACACACAAAGTGCCGGTCTGGATTTGAACTCGCGAACACTGGCATGCAAGTCGCGGATTCATACGCCCGTCCACCATCCCCGACCTCCACCCTAGCAAAAACTAGGCAATTTACATGCTACGTCATGATCTTCATATGTTCATATTTAACGTTATTCGAGTGTTCAATTTAGTTCCCTACAAACGTAATTGCCCCTCTCATACGTTCATATTTCACATATTTCGGTTTATCAAAATAGTTCCCTCAGAACGTATTTCATGTGATTTAGGGCTGGCTTTATTATGTGCCGATCTCTCAACATCTCCTTACGTTTTTCAGACAACCCTGTAGTACTATCCACACTCAAAATCTAGTACCAGTTTCGGCGCCACTTTAAGTTCTCCACTGCGTCCATTTTAGGCCCTATTAATAACAACCACATTAACTCTCTGGGAAAAAAATGGTATTAAAACTTTTAAGGATCTTTTGGAAAATTGAGTTCTCGAGTTTTCCCAACCTGGCAGTTAAACACGCTTTGCCTCCATCTAATTTCTTCTGATATCTGCGGATGAGACATTTTGTCTCTTCCAAATTTGTTGGCTTCCCTCTATTACCTACCCAGACTTGGAATGAGCTACTGAATTTTTTAACTCAACAGAAATCTGCAATCTCACTAATCTTTTCCTGGGTTATGTCCTGCGATAAACACTCCACTAATACACCTAAAACTGCGTGGGAGCAGGAAATGGGTTTTGAATTTTCTGATGATTTTTGGGATGAAGTGATCGATAGAACAAGTTCCACGTCATTTTGCGTCAGACTTACACTTATTCAGTTTAAGGTGATCAACAGAGTTCATTACTCTAAATCCAGATTGTCCAGAATGTATTCTACAGTGATGGATGTGTGTGACAGATGTCATTCCTCCCCATGTAAACTTTACCATATGTTTTTTACATGCCCAAAATTGAGCTATTACTGGACCTTTGTGTTCCATACCCTTTCAGAAGCACTTACAATTAGTATAAATCCATGCCCCTTGATAGCGGTATTCGGAGTCCCAGGGGATTCCCTCTCCCTGAATTATAAAATGCAGAGATCATTGCTTTTACTACACCAGACGTAGGATTTTGCTGCTGTGGAAGTTCGCTCAGCCACCATCAGCTTCTCAGTGGTTATTTGATGTCTTGTCATATTTAAAACTTGAGAAAACTACGTATTCCATGAGGGGTTCACAAGAAAAATTCATAGAAAAATGGCAGACTTTTATTTTCTACTTTAATGGCTTGCAGAGGCTCCCCTCTGATCTGAGTCAGACGATATGAAGCTCCTAGTCCACCAGGAGTAATTTATTTAAGCTATTGAAAATATTTGTATTTATGTTAGTGTGTTGTCAGTTTGTTTAGATGTTTTGTGTGGGGTGGGGGGTTTGGGGAGGTGGGGGGGTTTGGGGAAGTGGGTGGGTTGGGGATGGATAGCCGCGGAGGCTGGTTTGTGGGTCGGGGATTATGTTGTGGGGGACTAAAATTGTAAAAATTGTATTGATATATATGTTGCTGAACAAACTCTCTCTGTTACTCTTTTTCTGTCAATCATTATAAATAAATATTTTTTTTAAATACTCGTCATTCTGACATAGACGGATGAATTTGATGTAGACAAATATGCCCATATTTATAACGATTCATGGTGGTCTTTGGACTGCTTTGCTTAAAATCGTTTTGGCAAATACTGTACATATTACAATATATTGCAGACAGAAGCTTTTCAAGATGTCCATAAAAAAACAAACCACTATATTTCTGTGTCTATTCTTCCTCATCTTTCCTCTTCTTTCTAAACTCTGCCCCCGATGGCTTTGATCGTTTCATAGTAGCCTCCTTACAGAACGGCAGACAGAAATGATCAACAATGAACTATCAACAGGAGTTCGACACTGACCCAGCGTCCACACCTGTCCTGTGCCAACACCATCTCTTGAGTCGTCAATATCATGTCTCTCATAACAAATAAAAAAGTATTGAGTTTTGTTTTTATAATAATAAAAAATATATGAAGATTAATTTCCCCCATACAAACTATATATATTTTTTAAGGGTGGGGAGGGGGAACGCCTAGGTTGCCTATGCCTAGAAACGCCCCTGGCTAGCCTGGTTGACACCAGACCCTCCTCAGTTGGTACTGAGTGGGGGTCTGGGCAAGCTTCATTCACAGCCCATTTGCAAAGGTGCGTCACCAATGGATGCCGCTCAAATGCCTCTCGGCACAATTGAAAATATATCAGACTTTTGCCAAATCGAGTTGGCAAGACAGCGGCAACATCTTTTTTTTAGATATGAAGCCTCCGAGTGTTGTTCTTTGCTGGATTTTTAACAAAAAGTAAACGTTGAAATTGCTTAAAACAGACGCAAGAGCTGATGTTGTCATTGTGTAAAGCCTGCCTCAACGGTTGTGTTTGGTGCCTCGATTTGGAAAAACTGGAAATGGGCTTGAATGGGCTCTTGGCCAGACTGACTGACAAAAATCTCAAATTTGCCGGAAGTCTGTCAGGATTCTCCCAGGCTAGTGGGTAGCAGGTGTTTGTCTTGGAACGCTGTGTTCTTTTGCCGCCATGCATAACACCCCTTGTTATGATCAAATAACTCAATCAGTTCAATCAGTCCACAGCACCTTCTTCCAAATTAAAACTGGCATGTACAAATGTGCGTTTGCATACGTTAAGCGATTCTGGTCATTGCATGTGTGCAGAAAAGGCTTCTTCCGCATCACTTTCCCGCACAGCTTTTGCTTGTGCAAAATGCACTGAATTGTTGAACATGGCACAGTGACACCATCTGTAGCAAGATGGTGTTGTAGGTCATTGGAGGTGGTCTGTGTGATGTTTTTGAATGTTCTCACCATCCTTCGCCTTTGCCTCTCCGGTATTCTACTTGGCCTGCCACTTCTGGCCGTAACAACTAATGTGCCTGTGGTTTTCAATTTCCTCACTATGTTCCTCATAGTGGACACTGACAGCTTAAATCTCTGCGATTACTTTTTGTAGCCTTCCCCTAAACCATAATATTGAACAGTCTTTGTTTTCAGGTAATTTGAGATTTGTTTTGAGGCCCCAATGTTGCCACTCTTCAGATGAGAGTCAAAGGGAAAAACAACTTGCAATTAGCCTCCTTAAATAACTTTTCTCATGATTGGATGCATCTGTCTATAAGGTTCAGGGCTTAATGAGCTCAGCAAACCAATTGTGTTCCAATTAATTTGTGCTAGGAAAGTTACAGGTATTCAAATCAACAAAATGACAAAGGTGCCCAAATGTATGCACCTGTCTCAATTCATTACACTAAATATTACTCTGTCCTTAAGTTATTTGATAGATCAAAATGAAATTGCTGATCCAAACAATTAATTATTTAAAAATGAAAAGCATGGAAAATGTCAGGGCTGCCTAAACGTTTGCATACGACTGTAGCAAAACCTGCAGTTCATTTGTAATTAGTGTTGATATTTAGTTCCTGTGTGTGTTTGGTTATGCTGTGGCGTATTGTTATAGGTTACAGTGTGTGTCTGAAGATGCCATTTGACTTATGCTACTGTTTCTGACTCAACAAAGTGTCTTTATTTTCATGTGTGTTTCTGGATTAAATACCTGTTCACTTTATCTCTCCACGCATTTGTCTCAGTTCGTCCCTGCACAGCAGACATTGTTACACAAACATGAATAGTTTTGGAAATCGTATAGTTCCTGAAGCAAGGCACAACATCGCCACAGTGACATAATGAACATTTCTGTTTGAAATAAAATACTAGATTATAAAACGTTTGTCATTTGTAGCTCCCAGCCATTTGTTTCCCATTCTGCACTTGTGGTATTTCAAAAGCAGAATATTAAAAAAGAAGCATACTCTGTTCGTACAGCCAATAAAATCATTCAGTTTAGTGATCCCTCCTACGTGATGACTGGTGTTAATCTATATAAGGTGCCTAGTTGTCACACCCAGAACATAAAGTGCACATGGGATTGTAAATAAATTAAAATAATGATAATATTTTCAACAGTCATTTTGTTTTACGCCAATTTGGGTAAGAAATATAGATTCTTAAAACCATTGTTTTGTCATGATTTTTTATTAAAATTTCAATAAAAAGAATAATCGTAGAATTAATATTTAATTGACATTATTTATTCACAGGTGGTGTGCTTACTATGGATGTAATGCAACCAGATCCTCTGATAGTGACACATGTAGGACATACTGTGTCTCTCACATGTTATTTTTCATCTGAGTTGATAAAGAGTGTTGTTTGGCTTAAGCAAACTGTTGGACAGAAGCCCCTTCTCATGGCATCATCAATGCATCAACCTCAAGAGAGTTTCTACTTTAACAGCTTTAATGGGACTAAACGGTTCCATGTGAAGAGAGATCAAGACAGCTTTAACCTGACTATTTCAAATATTGAGCCAGGGGACTCAGCTACATACTACTGTGGCGTCTTGCTCTATGGTGGAATTAAAATAGCAGAGGGTGTTATTTTAATTGTCAAAGGTATTTTTTAAAAATGTGGCACTAAAGAGTGTCAATTAATTATTACTCTATATGGATAATTGCTTTTTGACTCCATAACGTGATGCACTTCACATTTTTTCTAGGCTCAGAATATAACAGCATGTCTGTTATTCAGCAGTCTGTGTCTGAA